>CAUYQG010044030.1:0-33191 GCA_963574415.1 Tarsius wallacei | reverse complement strand
ACGCCCAGCTAATTTTTGATTTATTGTAGAGATGAGGTCTCGCCAAGTTGCCCAGGCGGGTCTCGAACCCGCGGGCTCAGGCAATCCACTCACCTCAGCCTCCCAAGGCGCAGGATTACAGGCTGAGCCACCGAGCCCGGCTTGTGAAAGAGGTTTTAATGGAGGCAAATTTATATTATAGATTGGACTGAATTTATCCTTCTACATTTGTTGCCTATGATTTTTGACCCGTCTGAGTCTTTTTATACTCTTTAAGTCAGATAATTCAGCTTTCCAAGAAACATGTGGAATTCATATTTCTATCTAGTTTCCTATAAGAGTAAACTGAGGAATGGGCCATTTCAAAAGGAAATAAAAAGTGAACCTAAAGATGACAAAAGTTCTAATTTAATAGATGATTCTTTACATTAAAATTTATTTTGACATGCTCTTTTAAGATTTAACACCATGCTTATCTTTAAAAATCTAAGTAGTGTATTTTGTATTAACTCATTTGTAAAAAGTCTCAAGCAAGGACTTCCATTTAAAGATTAGATGAATTGAGTTAGGAAGTTTAGACTTTTCAGCCAGATGTGGTGGCTCATGCCTGTAATCCCAGGGCTTTGGGAGGCTGAGACAGGAGGATCACTTAAGACTAGGAGTTTGAGAAAGTTTAGACTTTTCAAGATATATGAAGAATTAAGATTTTTAAAAAATGGCTCTTTGAATGTCCAGAAGAGTAGAATGGGGCTATGATGTATGCTTCTGTATGTAAAAATAATTTACTTTGCAATTTACAGAATTATACCATACTTATTTATAACATTTACAGTTCTGGATCTTGTGGTTACTTTGTGTACTTGTAGTACACAGTGGGTACTCAATGAACAGTTGTTAAATTAAACTTACCAAAGTCAAACCTATCTAATTTGACAAAAATTAAGCTAACATTGAGCCTTATAAACAACTATAAAAATACATTGACAAATCAGAAGGGGCAGAAACCATTTATCAGACATTTATTTCTTTTTCTTTTGAATAATTCTCTGCTTCCTACTCTAGGATTGGTTCTAGATTCATTGAAATCACCTGTGTTCTATTTTAAGATCAGTTCCATTGTGGACTCCTTCCTTGGTAGAAATTTTACAGGGAGGTGAGGAGGGAAGATAAAACAGTCATCATGTGATAAATAACCCATGGTCTTCCCTCTTGAGCCTTTCGTAATTTATCTCATTTAAACATCTTTATTGGCCTCATAGCCATCTTTGTGACTTCTTTAACCATCATCCAAGTTCTTCTGATTTTGAGTGGTCGTGTATCCTACACTTGGTCACAGAAAACTAAGAATCAGACTGATGGACTTTATTGTAGGAAAATGTGTTACTTTCGTCAGGCTTCCTTAATATGGAAGGGATAAGTGTTTTTGACCTCTGAGATTTTAGGCAAATTTTTTGTATGTATAAATTTTTATGGGGTGAGGTCTAAATTTTTAATCATAGTCTCACAGTAGTCTATTCTTCAGAAGTTCAGAACCACTGTTTTAACAATCAATACCAGAAAGCATTGTAGCCTGGGAGTAGTCATGACTACTCAAGTCAAGAATTAGAGGACCTCTGTGTTTGTAGCACATACAAACAGAAGATCTGTGGGGTCTTCTGGAGCTTCCAAAGAGTGAAGAGTCACATGGAGTAGTATCTGAGAGCAGACCGGTATGCTATACGTTTCTTAAAAAAGGTAGAAGATCTCAAAGAGAAGAGAGTATGAAGTAGCATCTTAAATTTCAAGTAAGAGGTGATGGGGATCATAGGAGGAGCCTTGGGAATGTGACTGGTTCTGAATAGGCCTTTGGATTTTTTGTTAAAGGGGAGGACAGAGATACAAAAGACACTGTTCCTGATTCCCTCAAGTGTTATATTCTTTCTTTAAAATTTCTATTGCATTTACTTACTTTTGTGGGTAGTTATTATATTATGCCTTGTTCTACAAAATTATTTGCATATATAATATATCCTTCCTGTTAGTTTATAACCTCTTGAGAAGGGGACTGAGTGTTTTTCAACTTTGGATACTCTTTAGTACTCATCATGGTACCTTGCTCATAAGAACTGTTCAAAATTTTTTGTTGTATATTTGGATATTTGTTGTGTATGTATATATATACCCACACGTATACATTATATTTGGATCTTAGGATGCTGTTGAAGATTTTTATATCACACAATCAACTTTATGACAATCCAAGGATGAAAGGGTATTTGTAATAGTTTTGCTTTACCATAACTATTGGTCAGTTTTTATTGTAGGAACATTGTAAATCATGCAACTCATTTTAGTTTTCTCTTTATATGATTGTTGGAAACCCAGAGCCATGTGATTTTTTTCAGTTATTTGTGTCTTACTATAATTATAGTTGTTATTTATATAGCACTATCTTCTAGACACTGTTATGAGCTCTTTACACATATATTCTATTTTGTCCTTATATCAACCCTGGTTTGTTATGCCTATCTTGCAGATAAGTAAACTGAGATACGCAGATGTTAAATAACTTTTCCATGGTTACACAACTAAAAAGTGGTAGAACATGTGCTTTTAATCACTATGTTCTTCTACCTCTTGGCATTGTATTTGTGTTAATTCATGCAAATGTTACTATATAAAGTGCATATATAGTGCATATGTGAACCAATAACGAATGTGAAGGTTGACAGTGAGACAGAGGGGCAGGTATATGGATTGGGGGGGTAATGATCAAAGTAATCTATCTTTGTTTAATCTCATTTCAGAGCTCTCAGAATAATTTTAGATCATTAATGCTCAAGGCATCATCTAGGAGTTAGCCTGGTACTAGTTCATGAAGTGTTTGTTATTGGTCCAAAATAAGATATATACAGAAATTGAAAATAAGCATTTGTAAACTTTTATAGTAATTTGAAAGTTATTTTATATCTGTTGAATCGAATAATGAAAACTTGACCTTGTATTTTGTATCTTTTAAAAATATTCTTTTTGTAATTGATTGTATTTTACAGAAGTTTCTATCTTTAAAGGTTTTAGAGGGTAAAAAAGTGGTTTATTTATTTATTTATTTATTTTTTGAGTTGGAGTCTCACTCTGTCACCCAGACTGGAGTGCAGTGGCCGCTCTCGGCCACCGCAGCCTCGACCTGCTGGGCTCCGGTGATCCTTCCGCCTCAGCCTTCCAAGTAGCTGGAACTACAGGCGCGCGCTACCATGCCCAGCTAATTTTTTGATTTATTGTAGAGATGAGGTCTCGCTTGCCCAGGCGGGTCTCGAACCCGCGGGCTCAGGCAGTCCACTCACCTCAGCCTCCCAAAGGCGCGGGATTACAGGCTGAGCCACCGAGCCCGGCTTAAAAAAGTGGTTTATAATACAGTTTGAGAAGTACTGTTCTAAGTAACAGCCAAGTTTTTAAACTATGATTTGTTGGAAAAGAAAAACCATGATCTGCAGTTTGAAATTACATTCTCATTTAAACCTGTTTCTGAAGATGTTTTAGGATTTAGTATAGAAGAAGTCCGAAATTGAATCGACTTGAATGGGGGAATGGAGAACTTTTCTTTCTTTCTTTCTTTTTTTTTTTTTTTAACTTAATACTTTCCTCACGGGTGATACATTTTAATTAAATTATTGATCTAAGATAATAGCATGAGCAACTTGTCCATCATCCATAGTTAGTCTCCTTTCTTGACTTATCAAAATAGTTGACATAACAATTTAAAAATTATTAATATGCTCAAATTGTTCCCTTGAATAACAGAACAGTAAAAATGACAACAGCAAATCATTTCTGGTGATGCCAGTTTGGTATCAAACGTTTTTCCATTAATGGAAAGCACAAGTAACTTCAGAGAGATGATATTTGCAATCCCAGTTTGATTTTTAATTTTTCTTTTTCTTTTTGGATAGGTTAGGAAGCTCTCTTCTATAATGTAATATGTTGTATAATAGGTTCATGTAAAGTTACCAACCTTAATAAGGTTTTTAAATATTCATGCAGTTACCATCTCTTACTTAAAATAATCTTTTATTGGTGGGATTAGTATTTAATGCAAAATTCTTCACTGTTTTTTGGATGCTTCAAAAGCATGCCTCCAAACAGTGACATGGGCTAAAGATATGAACAGGCATTTCAGAGATAAAGAAATTCAAATGATCAAAAAATGTTTAACCCCACTAGCTGAAAAATGCAAGCTATCACTTTGGCAGAAATAAGAAATAATATTGGTTTTAAAGAAACTGGTACCCTTATGTGCTCCTAGCAGCCCTGTAAATTAGTTCAGACCTTCTGAATGATAATTTGGCAGAACTCATCAGATATGAAAAATATACTCCCTCTTTACCAAGCAATTTCACTTTGGGAAATTTATACTAAGGAAAGAATTTAAGATATATTTGAAGATTTAGAAATGATTGACAATCTAAATTATAGTGTATACAGTAGAATGCTGTATGGCATTAAAAATAAAGTTGCAGAAATACATCTGTATATATTATTACGAGAGGAAAACAGATAAGATACTCTTGTATAGCACAATAACATTTTTGTAAAATGTATTTGTGTAAGTATATGCATAGAAAATATCTGATATGTTCTGAGTCTGTATATGAACAGAATTTGGAGTATATAATTTTTACACGTATGAATTTTTTGATTATTTTTCTCTATTGGGCATGTATTGCTTTTGAAGCTTCTTTGTTGAAGATTTGTCCTCTATTTAAAAATGCACAGAAGAGTATTGGGGGAAAGGAAACTTGATAATCAACAGGATGTCAGCCATTCCCCAGGTTCTTTCTGAAGGTTCATGAGGAGGCTGTTTATCTTTCAGAGTTGGTTCTTGAAAACTGTGTGTGTGAGATTTGTGTTTTTTATTTTATTTTCTTGTTGTGACAAATGTCTATCGTCTTCTAAACAAGAAAGCCAATGTCCCAGTTAGGTGCATGGAATTATTTTCATTAACTCGCAGTCCTGTTGTGATACTGAATAAGCAGAGACAGCCTGACTGGTGGTGAAAGATGGAAATCCAGCCTCAGGGCTTTTTCTGGTCAGTCCTAAACCTCTGATTGCCAAGTTTTCCTAATTTCCCATTTCCAGGGCATCACTAGAGTGACCTTGCTTGCTGAATATGATGCTCTGAATCTCCAAGATTTTCACATGCATTTGGAAGTGGGCAGTCAGGCAATTGTTTACAGGACTCCAAATGAACTGTGCACTTACAGCAAGTTTGATAAACACACATTTCCTCCTTTTATCAGTGAGATTGCAGAATGTGAAGTATGAGTTTCCAGTTTTACTCATTCCCCTCAACCCTTTTCCTGTTTAAAAACTTAGACGTACTAATTGGATGCTGATCTGTCCCTGTTTTTCATTCTGTTTTCTGGTAGTTGACGGCTTAGCCCAATACTTACCTAGGCAAAATTTGGCAAACCTTCAAAAATAAACTTTCCATGCATTCAACTTAAAGGAGATTCATCCCAAGGAATGTAATGTGAGCACTAATTAACAGTAATGACTGCTAATCACTTTGCTTTTTTTATACTCCTTTAGGAGCACTGCTATTATCCAATGTAGTTAAGTAAAATGCTTATATGTGAATCAACAATGCTGCATCCTTTTAACAGCTATTGCTCACAATCAAGCTTTGCATAAGTTAGAGTTAACTAAAATTGATTTTAATATGCTGTGTTTCTACAATAGTAAACTAAAATATCTTGTTAAATATCCTGAATATTAAAAGGACATTACCTGATTTTTTTTTGCATTCATTTTGTGGTAGATGAAACACAATATTGCAAATAAATTTTCTCACAGTTCATGACACTTTCTCTTAGATTTCTTCAAAATTACTCTCAGCTCATTATTTCCCAGCAGTACTTTTATTCTGTTGTAAGCATTTATTTTATCAGATCAATGAAAACATTAAGCTTGTGTTTAATTTTTCTAAATTCATATATTTACTTCCTAAAGGACCTTACAGATTATTTAAATTATATTGTCTACTTGGCTCACATGATTGTGCATTCAACATTTATTAAAAAGGGTTGTTTTATTATGTTTAGTATATTATTAGACCGTATAAAAACTTTCTGTTTATTTACATGCATTCAGCATACCTACAAGTAGAACTCCCTTGCCTTAGGAGGAGACTAAGCAAAACTCATACAGTAATAATTTAAGGGAGTAATACTCAAGTAACATCTTGATTGTTAGTAAGTTAAGGCCTCAGAGTCAATACTAGCCTCTTTAACAGTGCTTTGCTTTTTGACTTTTATTGGCTGAGAATAACTTGTTAAACTGGGGCTTTTGTAATAAAATGAAATCTATATACCATCTAAAGCCCCTTCCCCTCTTTTTGATTTATGAGTAGGTTGACATATTACAGAAGAATTTGTAACACTTTCACAGTCTGCACTTTGATTTTAGAGAAGGTGCTAATCTCTCTGGAAGTTTGAGAGTGACAAAATGAGTTGTATACTGTTTTTCTAGGGTATTTGGGATTCATTATTAGAGGCCTTAGTTTTATGGTGGTACCTATAGTATTGTGGAGTTATCTAATATATGATGTGGTGTGTTATTAGATATGCATTAATAGAGTATCTTTTTTACTTTACATATCATCTCTAGTTGGTTTGATCATGGTGTTATAAACCTCATAGCTAATGTTCCTGTTTCTATACATTTAGCAGTTGAGGACATTGTTTTTAAGTTACCAAAATCATTTAATTTCCCTTTTATTTTTGTAGTATTTGTAGTGTCAGAAATTTAAATTTTTGGTGAATAAACAGGTAGAAAAAATTAAATGGTCATGTAATAAGTAGTTTTGTATTGTATGTACTAGTTTTCTTGTATACACTTCAAGCCATATGTATTAAAAGAACCTTTGGCACTGTACTTAATTGAATTTAGTTTCAAAGAACTGTAACAGGAATGATGTGAGAGAATAGAAAATATATGGAAGCATAATTGAGTGCGATCTATATGTAGTAATAATATTTGCAAGTATTGTTGTATGTAGCTTATTTATTTTACATGTTGGTACCATTGTACAATAGCAAAAAGTCACAAAATGCAGTCTATAAGGAAAAACTTGCTTTTTCCATTTTGCTTTGAGTTTTTATGTATAATAAAATTGCATTTTAAGAAGACGAGGATTTCCTTTTTTTTTTTTTTTTTTTTTGGCAGCATGTTTACTTTCATGTACGAGTGATTGATCTGTAGCTGTCATTTTACCCAAAGAGGGGACAAATGGAATTGGCCTTTTAGACAAAAGTATGCAAACAGACTGCATTCTTTCTGTTGATAGAATTATGGAAGGATTGCATGAGGTGCCACATTCATTTTCCTATTGATTGTGAAGAGGATTCTGCAATGGGGTGCTGTTTCCAGTGGATAAGGAGGTGCTATGATTAGTTACCTTTCTCATGAAAGCACTACAAAGGGAAATGCAAAATGTGTGCAGTACAATGTTCTCAATTTGACAGTTGTTTTTGTTAAGTTTTTTTCCCTATTGAAATCCA
Source organism: Tarsius wallacei (assembly GCA_963574415.1). Taxonomy (NCBI): domain Eukaryota; kingdom Metazoa; phylum Chordata; class Mammalia; order Primates; family Tarsiidae; genus Tarsius; species Tarsius wallacei. Next base: position 25,674 of record CAUYQG010044030.1, on the reverse strand, counting down.
GCCTATTTTAGAAAAACATACATTTTGGGTTTTTTCCTTTATATTAGGCTTAGTAGGTTTCCATGCTTTTGACCCTTTAGAGAAATTATACATTATAGACAGTTTTCTTTTTCTAGGATTCTATTGTAAAGCTTCAAAGTTGATGCAACAGTGCCCTCTATAGTCGTTTAGTGAATAGTAGATAGATGTGGATGATTTGAAATATTCAGGTATGAAGCAGGATATTTACATTTAATTTTTGCTCAGACAAGAGACCCCTTTTTCCTAAGTAGACATTCTTGTTTTTCACTAGTGGCTTTAAACAAAGAGAACAAAAGGCCATTCTGAGTATTCATTTAGAATTATTGACTACCTCTTGTTGTTACCGCATGATAAATCTCAAGTTTTATCAGACGTTCATCAGAGTAATTTGAGATAGATGGAATCTTACAAACTGTCCTGTCTCTTCGTCAAATATCTTTTTGAAGTTGAACTCCAATAGAAGTATAAAAAATAATTTAGTTTCTTTGTACTTGTTTCTTTTATTTAATTAGAATCTGAGTGGCCTGCCTAAAATTTAACTTTTACTTGTTCTTGATTTCGGTAACCCAGACTTTATACATGGCATTATTTAAATTTGGACCAAGGGAGTTACACAATGACTAAAGTATTTGTCATTAATTAGCATTTATTTAAATTTTAGATTTCCCTTTCTATTTTGGATACCTGTTTGATTGTACATGTTGATAGCTAAGTTTTTTTTAATTGTAAAATAAAACTAGATGTGAAGTTACTGATAATAAAAGAAGATTTGTCAGGGATTAGAGATAATATATTTAAATTGGCCAGGTCATTATAGATGCTCAAATTCTAACTTTATATCTAAAACCACATTGTAGAAGTAAATACCTTTGTTTTATATGCAGAAGTTTTAATATAAAATCTAGAACACACTTAATGTACTTTAGATTTAAAGTATATGGCAACTTCTGGTGATTTATGTGAACCTGAATGTTGGCACAATATTTCTAGGTAATGTACACTGACAAAACAAGAGATGTATTAAGTTTCAACTCCCTATAGACCTCATTCTTAAACTTTTAAAATAAACCATCTTTACAAACTTTACCCACAAATCAATATTTAGCAAAGTATGAAAACTGATAAGTAAAACTCAGGAACAAAACAAAGCAGGAGTTTTAAGTTTTTCTTCTTTAGTGTATCTGGAAATACTGAGGATACTTTTTTATTTACTGTGTTCTCACTCATAGTCTAGAGCCCTTATTCACGTTTTCTAGATAAGTGGGTTTTGCTTTCTCCACTAGCTAAAAAAAGACTGGTAAAATAGATGAAAGTGGAGCCTTTCTGGTTGAAATGGAGATTGAGGCCTAGAGTCCCTCTCCTTTAAAGGAACAAAGTTTAAAGCCTCTTGGTACTGTACTGTTTATGCGTGTGCGATGCTGGCTCACACACACACTCCTTTTGTTTTGCATAAGGGCTTTGTCTTACTTTGGTTTGATTTCATAGTACCTTATTCTGTAACCTGGTACATAAAAGATGTTCAATTAATGTGTGCTGAATACAGAAATTTTTAAATGTCAGGTCTTTCCTTATTGATTTCAAACAGTGTATGTTTAAAAATGCATATTTTTGTTGCCATGTAATATTAAAGTGAATGTTTCTCTGTGAACCATTTAAAGCAAGCACACTTGTGTTATTTATCAATTTATTTTTTAAAATTCAAACATTATTTTAGTTACAAATAATAATGATAAATGAATGAAAAATACTTAGAAATATTCAAGATGATTAAAAACTGTTGTATTCCATAATGCTGGATTTAGATAAAGGTTCAGACACTTCATATGACCCAGTGACAAAAACAATCTTAACGATTGAATTTTCTTGACATTCACTAAAGTTGTTTTTTCTTGTAAAGTTTTTATTTGTGCTTTATACTGATCACATAGGTTAACATTGAGAACTGCGAAGTTATCTTTTTTATCGTTATAAAGAAGGATTAATGTTTTAAACTGATAGAATGAAAATGAACAAGCTCTTAATAACAAAATATGATAGTTCTTTTAGAAATAATGACCAGTTGTAGTAAGAAACACAATTGAAATTAAATTCTGGCTTCTAAGACTGACAAGATGCTGTCAACCAAAAAAAAAAAATTGAATAAGATATTTTTCCTTTGCAATGAGAGTACCAAATTAAGAATCTGCTTAATTAAAATAGTGATAAATGTAGATTACATTACTGAAGACAGTGAAATACAGCTGCTCTGTCTAGTGAGAGCCTGCATAATTTACCAAGACTATACAAAGAAGCAATGGAGCAGCCACTGCAGACTGTTAGAGAAAATGTCCTGTTTATTCTACATACATTTCTTTTTTTAATTAAAATGTCAATGATAATTTTATAGCAGTCCTCCAAAAAAAAATCCTTCTTTAAATTTTTCCAAGGTGGTAGAATATGAGATGAGAGCATTACTGCTGCTGAATGAAACAAATTAAACCTGAGGGGGAAAAAAGTATGCTATTATTTTTTATTAAGTTTTCTTTATTTTAAGTTGATATTGAAGTATGTGATGATATATATTTTTTACGAGTCTGGCATAAGAGAATGTGGCAAAATCTTAGAATAGTGTACATTTTATCAAAAAATCTTTTTGGGGCCAGGTGCAGTGGCTCAAGCCTGTAATCCCAGCACTTTGGGAAGTCGAGGCAAGAGGATTGCCTGAATCCAGGGGTTTGAGATTGCCCTGAGCAGCTTGGCAAGACCTCATAGCTACAATAAGTCAAAAAATTAGCTGGACGTGGTGGTGCATACCTGTGGTTCCAGCTACTTGGAAGGCTGAAGTGGAGGGATTGCTTGAGCTCAGCAGGTCGAGGCTGAAGTGGCTATGAGGGTGCCATGGACTCTAGCCTGGATGACAGAGTGAGACTCTGACTCAAAAAAAATTTGTTTTGAACCACAAGCAAGATTTGGGTGGAACCAGAAGTAGACTGCTTACAAATAAAAGCATAGGTATGTATGCTATGGAATTCTTTAGGTAAAGCAGACACCTCTTGGGGGAATATCAAGATAAGCTGGGTGGTATGTCTTCCTTAGCTTCTTTACTAGGTTGTGGCTATGGGATGCTGTGTTGCACATGAGTGAGTGAGACCAGAAAAGTGATTGTCGGGAGACAAAAAAGTGGTCAAGAACCCCTGTTATACTGCATATTTTAATCCTTTAATGAGAACCAACGATATCTTCATAATTAATAAGAAAACCAATATTTAACTAGAAATATTTAATAAGAAAAGATTTAATAAGAAAACCAATATCGTATTTAACAAGAAATGTTGGTGGGTTTTTTGCCTTTGAGGCACTCTAGGGTTGTCTTTATCCTTGGCTCCACCACATGGTATGACCTTAGTTTAGTTCTCTACACCTTGGCTTTCCGACATTTTAGGGTTATTGTGAACATTTAATGGAATAATCCATGTAAAATATATCATATAGAAAGCATCAATAAATGTTAACTATTACATTATTATTTGTCGCATTCTCTTGTATTAGGCCCATAGAATATTGCTCAAACTTAACTAACATAATCATTGTTATCTGTCATAGTTTATCTGTTGATCTGGTTCTTAGAGAAGTTAGCTAAACTCTTGTCTTTAAGTCTTTTGTGATGGAAATTATACTGCTCCTTACTTTGTCTTTAATTGCCTTTCTTTTTAGTACTTAATATATCAGCTGCTCTGCCATCGATGCATATGATCTCAAAGCTTGTGTATTTCAATATATCTGCTTTGGATTTTGCTTTAGCTTGATACAGCCTGGAATTAACTGATTATTTTCCAGGGTTCAGTTTTTCTAAAAGATCATTCAAGTGACCACCTTAGTAAAAACCTTAACTAGGAAAGCTTTATAAGCATAAGATGGACATATCACCATGAATTTGAAAAGTTTATATGAGAAAACAAAATGAGAAGGAACTTTTAAAGATGATTTTGTTCTATATGCTTTTTTCTTTGAGCCTCAATAAAATGATGAATGAAAGGGGCAAAGATAAGAAGTCACATGCTAGCTATATAATAATTATTTATAATGTTTACACATGTTGTCTAAGTTGTAGAATGTTAACATACTTTTTTTTAATCTTGGTATGTATTAGGCATTTTTCTTCATGCTAAAGATGTAGTCGATTAAAGCACAATGCCTGTCTCAAAGACTTAGTTCTCTGAGTGTTAAGACAGGAAGTTACTGCTAAATATTAATCAAAATTATTATTTGTGATTCATTATTTGCTCTTTTGAAAATATTCCACATTCCTTGAATTATTTTTTTCTTGCTCATGACTTGTTGTCCATCCTTCCTTGCTTGGCCAGTATTGCTAAGTTTCTCCAAAGTATGCTGTGTTCCATAAGGCTCAGTATTGCCTTATCTGGTTCTGCTGGGGGACTGTATTTCTTGATTTAGCCTATAATTGTGATTAATACCTGGAAACAATTTATTAGTTTATTTTTAACCAATTTAGTCTTAGAGTGTCTAGTATTCTTCCAAGTATTAATTAAGTTTTCCTCACGGGGTCCTCCTCAAAGGAGAGCAGATAATTACACATTAACATAGTTTTTTCAGTGCTTTTGCCACAGTAACAATATAATGTGTTTGCCAAAGTGAAGTCATATGATTCAGAACTAAAATTAAATCAAACTTCCAATTCAGTGTATCCTGAGGTCATGGATTAGAAACTATTTACTTTCCTCTTGTAAATTAGTTGCTTTGAAAACCAGATATCCCTTCTTTATGAGTGCATCATCTTGTTTGTCAGATATTCTCTAGGGTTATTGACTAGATTCTGCCAGAGACTTGAAACATTTTATAAACTTAGAATAAAATTAAGTAAAATTAGCCTAAATTTATAAATGTAGGTTAATATCAAGGACTTTGTTTTCAGATGGGGTTCTTGAGCATTTATACTTAAATAGAAAGTTTGTCTTTAGCTTTAAGTGGCTCCTTTATGCTATTTTGCATAAGGTTTCTTCTCAGACTGTTACTTGTGTATACTTTAGACAAAACATGTTGCATAATACGTAATACTAATTTAGTTTGTGAAGACTTTACCTGGTTATAAGATGCCAAACTTTTATATTGATGCTTTCTGCTTTATTATTAATTGACGACTACTGAGTACTTACTGTGTAAAAAATCACTGCTATTCACTGATTTCCCTGTTTTATGTAAGAGATTTAGTATGATTATATGATTTTCTGGGCCGGACGCAGTGGCTCAAGCCTGTAATTCCAGCACTTTGGGAGGCCAAGGCAAGAGGATTGCCTGAACTTGCGAATTCGAGACCAGCCTGGGCAACATGGTGAGACCTCGTCTCTACAATAAAAAACAACAACAAAAAATTATCTGGGCATGGTAGCATCTGCCTGTAGTTACAGATACTTGGAAGTCTGAGGTGGAAGGATTGCTGGAGCCCAGGAGGTTGACACTGGTATGGCTGTGAGTATGCCACTGCACTCCAGCCTGGGTTAATGGAGTGAGAGTCCAATTAAAAAAAAAAAAAATTTTTTTTTCTATCCTTTACCCCATGTTTTTTATTGACGTATTAAAATCAATTGCTCAGTTAAGCAGTCTGAAAGGAAACGATTATGAAGTATTTACTACCAAGAAAAAGACCCTTATGAAAAGTTAAGGGAAAATGTAAGTTATAAACTACTGTTATTAGTTAATGTAGTAGCTAAAATATTGTTTTATGAAAAGACATAGCTTGGGAATTTATGTATATTTAAGTGTTTGATTCTCATTTTCTGGACAGTTTAAAGAGATGTTTTAATTATGTTTGGGTAAATAAAGGAATAGTCTTTATATTTGCAACGTTGTAGAAAATGAAATTAGGACCTATAAAGTTTGTTTTGTTATGATTTGGTAGTAACTTGTTTCCTTCCTTATAGTCAACCCAACGCTTGGAATAACCCTCCTAAAACTAGCTTATTTTCTTAAATGATTAACTATAATTATTTGATACTTTTGCACTGAACAATAACATTGGCATTAGATGACATCTCTTTTGCTTTGTCTAGTTACTAGACTCTGATAGATCTGACTTTTCTGCATTATTTTATTTTAATTTTTGATACTTTTACATGTAGCTATCAGTTTTTTTCATCCGTCTTTAACCACTCAGGTAGTCCACAGGTAAAGTGTCTTTCTTCTGGAATTAGGTTTTTAGTAGATGCACATAGTTTATTCAATAGAATAGTTTCTGTGTAACCTTGCAAGGCCCTCACCCTTGTTCTTCTTGTCTTGTTTTTTATTATCTAAATTCTTTCTAAATTTTCTTTGATACTTAGAACAGTTGTTTTTTAAATTAGTTAAAATGCATACAAGTATAAAAATATGAAGATGTTGCTCAAAATTCAATCAACCAGAGTTAAAATTTTGACATATTTCCATATACACATATATACTTAATACACACATCTGTGAGTGTGTGTGTATATTTCTTTTCTACTGTGTACATTCATTTTTTAACTTAAAATATCAGGAGCATTTTTTTATGCCACTAAAACCTCTTCAGGAACATATTTTAATGGCTACTTAATATTCTGTCACGTGGTTGTATAATAGTTTCTTTAATGATTCCCTAATTTTATAAATTAGGTTGAATCTATTTTTTTACTATAAATAATAGCAATTTGATGTGGATCCATAAATTGTTGTGTGCATTTTTAAAAATTAATTCCTTAGGATAGTTTTCCAGATGTAGAATAAATGGATCAAAGTATGATTATTTCTAAGGCCACTGATACATATTGCTTAGTTGATTTCCACAAATAATATACCTGTTTATGTAGTCATTAAGTTTATTTTAAAATTCTAAGTCTTTGTTTCATTTATTGAAACTTTAACTTGGAAATCTGTTTTTATAGTTTCTGGTGTTTGGTGAATACAAGGTGGGAGTAGAATTCTGCCCATCTTTGACTGCATTTTATTCTTGGAACTAAACCAAAGAGATATGTGTTAGGGCAGTTGAGTCATATAACGCAAGGCAAAGGGGGATTTTTCCCATGAAAAGAAAGGTTGAGGGTCCTGCAAGAGGAACAAGGGTAAGGGCTCTGCAAGGTTACAAAGAAACTATTCCACTGAATAAACTATGTGCATCTACTAAAAACCTAGTTCCAAAAAGAAAGACACTCTATCTGTGGACTACCACAGAGTGGTAAAAGATGGATGAAAAAAACTGATAGCTACATGTGACACCATCAAAAATTAAAATAAAATAATGCAAAAGAGTCAGATCTGTTAGAGTCTAGTAACTAGACAAACAAAACAAAAGAGATATCAAAGCAAAAGTAGTCAGTTTCCAGGAATTTAATGGGGCTGAACTCGATAGATGACTAGCTGCAGTGGCCTAAATTTTGGTATACTGTGTATTAAAAATGTGCCCGGTGGATGAACAGAGATATAGGTATAGATACATATGTTATTTTTTTAAATAGTTACAGATATGATCTTAATTATAAATTATTTTTCCCTCTAGGTTTTATTTTCCAACTAGCCACACCACATTTCCCTTCTGGATACCTACTAACTTATTTTCTATTGGCATCCTTAAGTTTGGCAATATTTTTAAATGACTTCTAATTTTCTCTCAGTATATAAATGGTGATAGAATATTGGCTAATTCATAGTAGCTTAATCATTGTGGGCATATTTTTTATATCAGACGTGTAAGATTTTAGGTATATTTCACATTGTACAAATTATTATTGCAGTTTAAACCACTACTTTTTGTCCACTAAGTATCCCATGGAAAATATTTTATGCTTCTCTTGTTTTTTATGAACTTGTATTATTAATGTTGGTAATTTCTATTATGACACTAAGACAAAACAAAACTATAGTGCTACTATTTTAAATCCAGTTACTAGGCAGAGTATGATAATAGCTCAATTTTAAAAATCAAATAATATTTATTTTATGGTAATTATTGCTAAATGATTATTTAGACTTTGTAAAAGAGCATTATGTCACCATTTTGGTATTGTAACTGCCTTTTGCTGTTGGTCTTTTTACTTTCTCAGAACTAATTATTTCCATGTTTTCTTATATTTTTAATGCAGTTGCAGAATACTGGCTTCTGTGATACTGTTTTTTTTGAGTTGGAGTCTTAACTCTGTCGCCCAGGCTGGAGTGCAGTGGCATACTTACAGCCACCCCAGCGTCGACCTGCTGGGCTCTGGCGATCCTTCCACCTCAGCCTTCCAAGTAGCTGGAACTACAGGCGTGTGCTACCACTCCCAGCTGATTTTTTTGTTTATTGTAGGGACTAGGTCTTGCCATGTTGCCAGGGCTGGTCTCGAACACGCGGGCTCAGGCAGTCCACTCGCCTTGGCCTCCCAAAGTGCCGGAATTACAGGCTGAGCCATCAAGCCCAGCCAACACTTTTTTTTCTGATGTTAATCTCTTGGTAGTTTCTTGGTAGTATGAAAATGCTACCACATGACTTGAGTGTCTCTGTGTGTGTGTGTGTGTGTGTGTGTGTACTTGCATGCAACAACTGAGAGTAAATGGGAATATTTTTGAGGGACTGTTGCAGCTCGAGTTGATACTTTGTTTCTTCTATTCTTGGGCAATAAATACATCTATGTATGCATACTGTGTACAGTTTTATGATTCCATTCTTTCCTTATTTTTCTCTCTTACTGGCATTTTCCTTTTTCTTTCCTCTCACATGCATGCATGCATGCACATACACACATATATAAATTTTCATGTGTTAAAAATAAAGAATTCAGCCGGGCTCGGTGGCTCAGCCTGTAATCCCGTGCCTTGGGAGGCTGAGGTGAGTGGTTTGCCTGAGCCCACGGGTTCGAGACCCACCTGGGCAAGCAAGACCTCATCTCTACAATAAATCAAAAACTAGCTGGGCGTGGTAGCCTGCGCCTGTAGTTCCAGCTACTTGGAAGGCTGAGGCGGAAGGATCGCCGGAGCCCAGCAGGTCGAGGCTGCGGTGGCCAGGAGCGGCCACTGCACTCCAGTCTGGGCAACGGAGTGAGACTCCAACTCAAAAAAATAAAATAAAATAAAGAATTCAGGATATAGATATAATTTAAATGCTTAAGTTTTACTTAAATTTTCTTTTCTTTTTCTCTTTCATTAAGTTATGGTCATCTGTAATATTTTATGTGTTTCTGAGTACAGGTTGTTCTGTCCCTCACTGTTTTATGTCTCTCTATAAGCAGTAGTACCAGGTAAACTCTTAGATTTGACAGTCTTAAACTTCAGTATGCAGACAGATCATCTGGGGATCTTATGAAAAATTCAGGTTCTGATTCGGTTGGTCTGAGTGGAGCCTGAGATTTTTCTAACAGGTACCCAGGTAATGCTGATGTTGCTGGTCTGAGGTCATGTTTAGGGTAGTCAAGTTTTAGACTCTGATTCCCTGCTAACAGAGAGTATCATTTATTTAGAACAGGAATATTTGGTTTTAAAAATCAGTTTCTTCACACCATTAGCTATGAGCTGAGTATCTACAAGGATGGGGGAGTATATTTTCTTTTTCTCTGATTTAGTAGTTTAAGACATCCTTGAATCTTGATCTTCTGTGATGGTTCCACATATAGCTTCCCTACTTTATTTTGCCACTTAGTATAGAATAATGATAACATGTATTAAGGTTTATTTTTGGTGATTAAAATTTGTGGTATATCCTCTCCAATTGATGGTTGAAAACTTTTCTACTGGGAGTTTTGGGGTTGAAGTTTGAGGGTAGGGAATTAGGATCAGGGATAGAGTACCTGGGGTAAGTCTGAGAACTAGATTACTACATAGAAATGTTTTTATTCTTTCTCATCCCTGTGGTTATCACTAGGAGAATCATGGACTATCAGATCGGACATGATTACCTATTGAAAGTAAGAAAATTATCCCATACATCTGCAGGAGTTTTTCCTGTTATGCTTTTAAATAATATGTCTTTTATGTCTTAAATAAAGACATCTACAGTTTTCTGTATAAAAACAGAGTGCTTTAAGCAATAAGGATGTGTATCAGAATCTGCATAGTGATTAGAAGGTGGGCTGGTTTCAGAAGGGAGATGATATAACCAAGTTCTGCAAGTATTTGCAGTCCAATAGTCAAAATGTAACCCGCTGTCAAAACACTTGTATTTTTTAGGCTGGTAGTCGTAAAGTATCTTGGTTTACAAAATTGTTGAGGACAAATGACCAAATTACCTATGTGACTGGTTCCTGAGGTGGCAGAAGTCACATAATCTGTTATAAACACAAAGAAAGAAAAGTGGGAAGCCTTTGCTCTGCCAGTAAACTCTGTGCTTGAAAATTAATTGTATTTTAATTTAGGACAAAAAAATTACCCTTCACAGATTTTGCTTTTTCAAACATTACTTTAGAACTAGATACAATATTTAAATTATATTTCCAATCTTATTTGTCTGTGTACTTTCAGTGAATATAGATCGTCCTTTCTTTAGTCAGCCTACATTTAGAAAGCTTATGTTTTGCCATAATACAGTAGAATTATTTGTGGTAATGTTACAAGTCTCTAAACTGCATGAACATTATCCCGCTGTTTTATTGTTTTATAATGTAAAAGTAAATGCAAGCATTAAGAAATGTACAGTGCTGTCAGGCTCCTTTAGGATTTAAGAAAATTGCCCTAACTATTGAAGAACTGAAAATAATCTTTCAGGTCGCAAAGAGCAGTTGTTATTTATAATACTATCAAACATTTTGCTTTCTTTTTTCTCTAACCGTAGTGGTGATTTGAGTCAATGCTGAAGAAACTCAGATTTTATTTGATTTCAACAAACTGCTATTGCCTTGTAAGAATTACATATAAAACGGCATGGTTAAAAATGAGAAGAAAATAGAGAACTCATTTTTTAACTCCACCTAAACCTAAACCATAAATCTGTTTCTAGTAATAGTAAAAATTGTGTACCCCAGCTTCTTGATCTGACTTGTAAATTTGCTATAATAGGCACAAATACTATGGGTTAGTCACAAAACTGTGAAATTATATTGTGTTGCAAGCTCCTCATAAAAACGAAACAAACATACAAACAAAATTTTAAAGCCAAAACCTTCTCGAAAAGTTCTCACGTGGTGTTTTGGATTTTTAAAATATAAGGAGGTAAGTATTCCTTATAGTTTTAGCCTTTTGTCTTATCTGTTTTAAAATATTTCCATTTAAATGGAGATTTTGATTTTCCATCTGGGGCTAGGTAGAAGCCATTCTATTACACTACTAAAAGAATAATCCACTTTAACACAACATTTCTCCCTAAAGGGATGGTCTTTTCTAGTCATAAGGTATTATTTTTCTCAGAATGATATTAACATTCATGATGTAGTGATTTTATCTTGATTTGAAAGATGTTTTGTTCTGGCAGTAAAAGGGATTAGGAAAATGTCGTTTTGTATCCTATTGCTAAAAAAAGCCTTACCTTGTTCAAGATTAGGTATTAGTCATTTTCAAAGTGTTTTGGGGTGGATGTATTTTTATAATATACAAACTTTGAAGCTCAGTGAAATGGAATTTGCAAGATTCATTAAATTGAATTCTTAAACATTGTGTTGTGCAAATATATTTTTTGAATATATCAAGTAGCAGGTTTGAAAATTTCTGAACATGCTATAACATTTTTTTGCTTTCATTTTCTTTATGTCTCATAAAGAAGCCTTTTGAGTACACAAGAAAAGCTTTAGAGCAACTAGTTAACTTCATTCAGGAACATAGATGTGTCGATTGTGCCTCAGCCTCAAAATTTATTAAAACTTTAAGATAAAGAAGGATTACATTAATTAAATGGAATGTCTCAGGCAGAAGGAAGGCTCTGAAGGCCTTTCTGCTATTTGTTGGGCAAAGTCTTGGCGTGCAGAATGTAGCTATCCAAGGCTTAAAGCACGTTGGGACCCTGTGTGGGATGCCAGCACCATGCCCCTAGGCGCGCTGTCATTCAGCCGGCAGATTAATTAACCAGGGGCTGCACAGTCCTCCTGTCGAGCCTCATGCTTTCAGTCAGCCCATTCTTGAGGCAGAAAATACAAGGGTTTAAAAACCTGGAACATTCAAAAAAGTTTTTTTCTTAACAAAATCAGAGTGACACTTTTCTAGGAATAGTTTTGCTCACACATATACCTATATACTTATATATACCTGTATACACACACACACACACGTACTCCTTATATATGTATGTACACATGTATATGTATATTTATGGTTATATATTTTTATATAACTATAAACACATATATGTATACTTTCCTCTTTCTGTGAGTGATTTTAATGGATTAAAAATGTTAAAACTCAACCAGAATATGACAGTCTAACCTCCAGAGAATAATTTTTAGTAGCAGTGTGCATCCTTTAAAATTCCTAATTAATGATTTATTAAATCACACTGAATAGTGAGCTCTTAATTATGATATAAGAGCAAATTAATTTAGGTAATCCAGAATTATGCTGTATTAACAGATATGTTTTAAATGAGTTTGTACTCTTTATTTTGAAATTTTAATTAAAAATTTTTGTTTCTGGGGTAAAATTTTATTGTTAATCTTTATTTTACTATTCCTGGAAATAGTCACACACTCTGTTGAAATTCAAGCCTATACTTATAAATTTATGATGTTTCAACAGTCACCTTAAAAAGATACATTTCTATATCTGACTGATCCCAAGGCTGCTCATTCACATTTTCGTTAAGATTACAGTTCTGTTTACATTCAGCAAGGACATTTCTATTCATATGTGCATTAAAAGATTTTGAGATAAATGAAGATTTTACACTGTAGTGTTTTGTTTAAAAAACTTTTAATATGTCTAACCTGTATATTCATCTTTAGAATGAGTACATTGCATTTGCTTGTTTTCTCTTTTCAGTTTAGCTTGTCTTATAATTATATTAAGCATCACTATTAGCCTATGGATAAAATATTAATAAATCTGATTATTTTCCTATATATAGACCAAAATCTATGTTTATAAGATATTTTATTTGTACCTTAAAATTAAGAAAAAACAAGGAGATGATTAACTGTAAAAAGGGCATGTTTTTAATTCAGGTTTTTTTAGCATTGTAGAATGCAACTCTCTCACCCACTCCCAACCTTTTTTCCCCTGACATTGTCATTTTTTAACACTCTCATTGGAATTTATTTTGTTGTAGTAAATAAAAGACAAGTCATTATTAAACAGATTTTACTGTTAATTCAATGTATGATTACCCTTTGCCATAGGTACTTTTAAGGGCTTTTATCCAAAATAAAATTCATTAAAAATGCAATTAAAAAATCTATTGTTAATGACTGCTTGAGTGACTGGCTCATAATTGGCTCATTACAATAAAAAAGCAACTGTTTAAAAATCTTGACAATGAGCTACAGTACAGAGTGAACACTTCATTGTAAGACCCTATGTGATTACAGGATCCTCAAGGTGAAGCAGGGAAGCATGTAAATCGGAGGCTCCAGCACAACTTTCTCTTTTATACCAGTACAGTGAGTTCAGGTCATGACCTAGCATGGACTGTAGAAGTAGGAGCCCTTCTTATTTATAGTGTTCTACGATGAAGAGTAAACTTAGGTAATATAGTCTACTTAAATGCTGGCACTCAGACATCTCTTTGTTTCCTTTCCCCAGAAGTCTTTTCAGTTGACTTAAATTACAAAGTTGTAATCAGGAAATCTTTAGTTCTTTGAGGCAAAACTAACAAAGACAATATTGTCATATAAGCCATCATTATTACCTGCCCTCTTGTCAATGCAGGAACATATGTAAATAGCTTTTTTTTCTAGCTCCAGAATTAAAAAAAAAAAATTCTTAGAGATTTGGTTTTGTTAAAGTATTTTAGTGATTTTATATTTGTATTATTTTAATTACTTTTAATTAATTTTATTTTTTTAGGCCACAGATCCTAAATAAGATAAAAATTTAAACTCAGTGATGCAGGAAGAAAAGTAAACTTTACATAATAAGTTTTTTCCTTAACAACTCAAAGTTTTATTTTCCTTTTTGTGTTTTGGGCTTGCCAGTGATTTGACATACTGTATGTGAACTTTGCAGTGTCAAAATTTGTAATGTCAGACATCAGCTGTTCTCTTTAGAGTATAAAATTTTAAAATACTGACAAGTGTAAATAAGAATGGTCATTAAATCTCTGCTTAGAGTTCTACCTATATAGTAAAAATATTGAGTTTCAACAGTAGTTTAAAGGGCTTCTTTAATGAGCCCTATAGTTCCAAAATGCTTTTCCTGTTTCAGGCTAGAAAAACAGTAAAAATGTTAAAGACTGATGACTCCTGCTTTTGTTTAGTCTACAGCAGCAATATTAATGTTACTTTTGTGTTCTGGTGACTGACTTAAGTGTAATTTTTCATTACGTGTATTAAAAGTGGAATTATTTTGAACTCTGAACTTTAGACCAGCCCATGTGTGAGCCTAGAGTGTAAGTAAGGCAGTGATTTCAGGACCAGAATCATTCAAGGCCACTCACATTATTAAATGGAATCAGAGAATGTTGACATTAGGAGTTTAATGTAAATTAGGAAAAACTCTCAATGAGATATTCAACAGTTTTTAAAGAATTAAGACAAATTTAATTGTTCTCATTGTAGCTTAAGTAGCCAAGCTGCTTGGATATTTCATCACTACTCTCTTCTGTATGTGGAATGCTTTACATTCCTCTCATCACCTTATTTTGTAAACTGTGCATTTTTTTTTTCTCAATAGAATTAAGAGAAAATGCCTGCTGGGAAATACCCATTTAAAATATAGTGGAAATCACATTGTTTTCTAGTTGCATTTTTCTGTAAAGATCTACTTCATGCAGTTTACCTTTACTCTTATAATCAAAACTGAGCAATGCATTTCTCACACTTGAGGCTGAGTGAGACAACTTCAGTCTACCTCACACGTACATGCAGCTGAGCATGCAAGCTGACACCTTTGTGATTTATAAATATAATTTGATAAACCGTTTGGTTTAATAATTTGACAAAGTCATGGCTATGTCATACCGGTGCCAAAATATTTTATACAGGTAGGAATTAATGTAGCTAGGAAAACTATTGAGACTAACACTTCACTGTTTAGTTCATGGAGATATTTTATAATATTTATAATTTGATAGGTAGTCATGCTTAAATCTTAGGGCTTGGAAATAGGCCTAGCATTTCTGACTTTTTTTTTTAAGCTTCGGGTGTTTTATAATTTACTCAAAAGTGTAGGGTTCTTTGTTCTTTGTTCACTGGCATTTCAAGAAAGAGGGTCTATATTTGTATTAATATTTTTAAAAATATTTTCTGTATATTGCTAAGTTTTGAGTCATTTCATAGGAAAATAATGATTAATTAAGATTCTGATGTCTCCTGTGACACATTAATTTATCTTTTTACATCCAGGGCATATTGATTTTGAATATTAAAAAATAACTGCATCCAATCATTTATCAAATGTGTTCTAAGAGAATGACCCAGGTCTCTTAGAGCTCATAGCCTTGATTACAAATGACAGTACAATATTATATCATGATGATAGAGGTTTTCTTTTCTTTTTTTAATACATGTTGTGTGAATATACAAGGAAAAAGAGAGATTGGTCTTTACCTGGGGATGGGACCTGATGGGCAGTTAAGAAAATGCAGAGGAGTAATGATTCATTAACAGGAGATGAAAGATGAATGACTTCCCAAACTGAGATAAAATTCTATATGGAACACGGGGATTTGACAAAACATGGCATATACGTGGCAGGAGGTAAGAGTAAGAAGATAACTGTGGGAGGTTGTAAAGAGTTTTGTGTGTCTTGCTGAGGAGTTTGGAGACCCCATTCTGTAAGTAATGGGGAGTCATGAAGATTAGTAATTTAAGAAGCAAAATGGATAGATTTATATTCTGTAGTAGTGTAGAGGAGGCACAGAGAGAGGAGAATTGGGGACTGGGTCATTTGAGATACTATGATTAAGGTATCTCAAAATAGACACTAAAAAGGGAGAAATCAAGACTGGTTAAATTGGTAGAAGATTTCAGAGGGAAAGAACTTGGGCTTTGGTACCTGGTTGTCCAGCTGCCACCTACTGGCTATGTTCCTTTTCTATGAAATAGAGATAGAAATAGCCTACCTCAAAGAGTTGCTGTGAGGACTGAATGAATTAATAGAGTGTTATTGTCATGCCATTGTTTAGAGTTGAGAGTAAGAAGAGAGTAGTTTTTCTTTTTCCCTGAAGTCTTTTGATAATGAAGAGATTAACTTCTTAGAATCAGCAGAAGGAAAGAGTTTTGCAAGACAAGAGAGGTTTGGTATGTATATAAATTAAGAAATAGAAGAAATTATTGAAGGTACAGCTTAGAAATGGGACAACTGATTGAACAAGACCCAGGAAGATTTATTAATGATGGAATGAAGAGCACAGTTGGCTAGCTCTAGACAAAAGAATATGGATATGTTTAGAAATTATAAATAAAGGACTGTCTATCTAAAAGTTGCTGTTTTGCTCTATGATTTGGTATGATGAGACACTAACCTCAGATGAGTGCAAGTGAGGGTAGTAATGAAGTGCTTTGAAGAGAATTTTAAATATTTGGAATAATCTGTTAGGAGAAAGGAAAAGGGGACTGAGGATTACTAAACTGACCAGGGGTCAGAAGGTTGAAAAGGGGACAGTCTTCAAAATGCAACTTCAGTTAAATTAAAATGTAAACTAGGGATGTTTGTTAGGTAAGATTACTTTTTACGAAGCACGTTACTTATTATATCAAGGGCAAGTGATGATATATTTTATTATGGAAATAAGGCATTCCCAAAATCGTAGTAGACAAAAACTGCTAAAATTTCTTTTTTTTATTTACATATTTATTTTTAAGTTGGAGTCTCACTATGTCGCCCAGACTGGAGTGCAGTGGCATGCTCACAGCCACCACAGTCTTGACCTGTTGGGCTCAGGCAATC
The DNA here is from genome assembly GCA_963574415.1 of Tarsius wallacei. NCBI lineage: Eukaryota > Metazoa > Chordata > Mammalia > Primates > Tarsiidae > Tarsius > Tarsius wallacei. The sequence goes on along the minus strand of CAUYQG010044030.1, from coordinate 8,709 downwards.
CTTCCACCTCAGCCTTCCAAGTAGCTGGAACTACATGTGTGCCACCATGTCTGACTAATTTTTTGATTTGTTGTAGAGATGAGGTCTCACCAATTTTCCCATGCTGGTCTCAAACCCATGGGCTCAGGCAATCCTCTCACCTCAGCCTTCCTAAGTGCTGGGATTATAGACATGAGCCACCATGCCTGGCAGAAAATTTCTGTGAGAATGACCTTCAAAAAAAAAAAAAAGGAATGATCTTCCATACTTCAGAGAGGAAGATACAAAATTAATATACATTTAAGTGAATTCAACTGTTCAAGGACTATATTTTCTGGGCAACAAATAATAGATGATTCGATCACTTTATAATAGTCACTTAAATATATCAGTAATGAAAAAATGTCATACCAGAAAACTATACACAAAATCGAACAAATAATCCTCCCATTATAGTATTAATAATGGTGCTAAGTGGAAATATGTGACTAAATTCCTACTTAAGTAAGTTAAAATCAAAGTGAGCTATCCATGAATAAGTTAAACAAATGTTTGTATAACAATATGTTGCAGTTTTTCTTGTTTTTTTTTTTTTTGAGTCGAAGTCTCATGCTGTCACCCCGTTGAAGTGCAGTGACCTGATCACGGTTTACCGCAATCTCGACCTCATGGATTCAGGTGATCCTTCTGCCAAATATTCCTTAGTAGCTGGGACTGCAGTCATGCACCACCATACTCAGCTAATTGTTTTGATTTTTGTAGAGATGAGGTCTTGCTATGTTGCCCAGGTTGGTCTCAAACTCCTGGCCTCAAGTAATCCTACTGCCTCAGCTTCCCCAAAGTGCTAGAATTACAGGCATAAGCTGCTATACCTGGTGGAGTTTTTCCTTATTACATATAAGTTGTTTTGAGAATTATTCCAGTTGACTTTTTTATTGTTCAAATATTTCTTTTTTAAAATGTTTTTTTCTGTATTTAACTTATAAAGCAGTTTTCTCAGTTTAGCTGAGCATAATCTTTAAAATACTACCAGTTGGTTTATAATGATTTGTATTACAAAGGATTAATAAGTACCCTAATGTTAACTACTTACTATTCTTTAACTGTTTGGAAATGGACTTCGTATAGTTAACTGTTTGGAAATGGACTTCGTATAGTTAGAATTCATCACATAAAGCAAACAAAACCCTGAATGAGAGATTATTTGTCAATAGGGGAAGTGGGTGGCAATAGTAATGTTAGGGATTCTGGTTGCATTTTCTTTGTTTTCTGTCACTTTCAGTAACTACCCAGAATCTCATTTGATGCTTAATTTTTATTTTTTAAAAAAATTTTGGACTGGGCTCAGTGGCTCAGCCTGTAATCCCAGCACTTTGGGAAGCCGAGACAAATGGATTGCTTGAGCCCATGGGTTCGAGACCAGCCCGACCTCGTCTCTACAATAAATAAAAAATTAGCCGGGCGTGGTAGTGCATGCCTGTAGTTGTGGCTACTTGGAAGGCTGAGGCGGAAGGATTGCCGAACAGCAGGTCGATGCTGGGGTAGCCATGAGCATGCCACTACAGACCAGCCTGGGCGACAGAGTGAGACATCAACTCACAAAAAAAAAATTTTTTTTTGTTCTAGAAAACTTTCAACATTTATGAAAGTAGAGAAAATCGAATTATAAATCCTCATGTAGCCATCTCTCAACTTCAAAAGTTTTCAACTCATGGAATGCTTCATTTACAATGTATAAATTTCTATGAAGTCTTAGTGCTAAGGTAATAATAACCAAATCTTAATTATAACTATAGAAAAGTTCAGAATAGCATTTAAAATTAAGTATCAACTTGTATGAACAGATGTTGAAGTAATAAGTTTTATTTTTCCCCAAACCATGAGCATTTTTAATCCATTGTTTTTATTGTTTTCCAGTTAGGAAAATTAAAGCATCATAATTCTAGATCACTTATAACAGAGATTAAAGTCAAATATCAAACATCTGCCACCTAAATAATAAAAATTGAACTTCTGTTGGAAATGTTATGTGGTAAACTTAAATTGGAGGAGTTAGTCAGGGTTGAGAGCAGCTCTGACCTGTTGAATAGTCCTTTTTTCACCCTGTTGAGAAAAACTATGAGAACTATTTTAAAACATAGTCATGCTTAAAAGTACCTGAACAAAACAAAATCAGAATGGTTTTCTACATTTTCTCTAGAAATTTTTAAATAATTGCTAAGTATCATAATTTGTGTTTCTGAAGTTTCTTAATGAGGCAACAAAAATATGATCAGAAATTCATTTTATACTTAATTTTTCAGTAACATACTTGCTTCACTTATTAAAGAGAGAGAGAGAGAGAGAGAGAGAGAGAGAGAAGCAACATACTAACATTCCAGAATTCAAGTCAACTCAGTGGTTCCCAAAATTTTTCTCCAAGTCTTTGTATAACAGAGATCAACCTTTTTCTTTTTACCAGTAAGTTGATGAAAGATTGTAATATGCAATTAGCTTTTTTGTGGTTTTCCTCTTTTGTGTGACCTATGATGAAGATTCCTAGGAAAAGTTACATTTGTCAGAAATGGACCCCGTGTCAGCAGTTTGGAGTATTAATTGAATGTCTGACTAAGCTAAACACTAATCTAACAGGAGGGCTGCTCCTACATTTGTAAGCATCACTTTGCTAAAGAGTAAAGAAACAGCATATGAATAAGAGATATGGTTTTCAATAGAAAGTGATGTAAATGTAAAAGGAAGCCTCTAATGTCTTTCCATAACTTAATTTATTATTATTATTATTATTGTCATTATGGGAAATAATCTTGTGAAAAGAGACTAGACAGTGAGATAGGGAAAAAAGAGAAGGAATAAATGGATCATCTTCTGAATGGAAAAATTCATATAGTACATAATCAAACTAAGTCATATTTTTAATGTTAAAAATTAACTATTACAAAAAGGGAGTACACATTAAAATCTGCTGGTTTGCAGTTTGCTTCTAATAGAAACAAAATGCTAGAAGATATGACAGGCTTGAGTGGGCATGGTGCCTTGCCCATATTTAGGTAGTATTTGCTAAATGAATAAATAGATGTCAGTGAACAAAAAAGTGGGAGTTTGGTCTTCATGTGGACAAGTGTATAGTAAAATAACACACACAACTTGTAGAACCATAGATTGAGTTAGTTAAATCACAAAAAAGGATCTGAGTCAATATATACCTGTTTTAAAAAACAGCCCTAGTGCTGTCATTCTTCTTGATCATCACCAGACTGTATTGCCAGAAGATGCTGTTCTGAGAAAAGGTAGTGAATATCAAATTAAATTGACATGGATCATATTGAGCTCCTTGTTAGTCTGCTAAAAACATCTGCAAGGTGAGAATATAGTCATCAGTGGCCCATTTATTGACTGTATCAACATGATTCCGCTCATGAAAATTATAAGATTTGAGACTAAGAAGAGGAAACTTCTGATCAAGGGAGAGCCCATCAGCATTGTATAGAGTGATTATGATGCTGATTGTGTTGTGGTGTAGACTGATGTATTATCCTAGAAAAATGTAGGGCTTACTTAAAGGATGGATCAACATATTACATAGGAGTAAACTTAGAAAACTCTGATAACTCCTGTAAGATGATTAGCTGCACCTCTTATCTCTTCAACTGCATGACCTCTTTGTGAAAAACCACATCATTACAGTTAGTGACCTTTCTGACACCCAGAAAACTGGATAGTTCCTTTAGCAAACTAATTGTTATGGGCATGGTACTGCCAGGAACCTCAATCCTGCTTCTACTATCATATCACTGCTGCAGCTATTGGCAAAGTACTTCCTGAGTTAAATGAGAGACTTGCCAGCATGATACCTCTGTACATGTCCCCAACAGTCAGACCTGCCAATCACAGTGGACAGACAGTGATAAAGTAAGCCTCTGATAGATACCATGAATCTGATTTCCTTTGTTGATGGAACTAGTATTCCCCATAATATTAAACAAGCTCATTTATTGATATGCCAGTGATTTTGGCTATAACAACCATGCTGTTGACTTTAGGAGCCTGGGGCCTCTATCTTTATGGCAACTGCCATGGTATTATCTTTCTTGTCTTTCACCTCCTCAGCTTTCTTCTCTCTCCAAAAAGCAGTGAAAAAATTACTATTTCACACCTAAACATTTTCCCAGATTGGAGATATTTCTGTATTCTGTGCCATTAATAAAATTTGTACTTGGACCAAATTTGGTAGGCTGGGACAGAGGAGGTGCAAATAGCAGCTTAATATGCATGTGTAGCCAAAAGACATAATTAAGTCTCATAATCATCAGGAAAAAAACTTGGGGGAGAAAAGGAGGAAGGAAGGGTCCTGCTTTTCCAAAAACCCTGAAAGTCCTGCCTTTAGAATAGTTTATTTGGTTTTGGTTGTAGCTTCTCTGGTGAAACTTTGTCAAGATCAGAGAGAGTTGGAAAGAAGTATAAGTAATAGCAAGTTTATTCAATATCTGGTATTCTAGAACTGACAAGAGAAAAATTTGTAAAAAGAGAAAACTATAGACTGAATTTCTTAAGGAATAGCAAACTGAAACTCACTAATCCAAGAGGTACACAATTGTGGAAATGGCTAATTAATTTTCCTATTAAAAGAAATTCTATGTGGTCTTAAAGTAAGTGCTAAAGCCTATATATTAATACGTATAATACGATACAGAATTATACTTTGACAACTGCTATATAAAAACAACTACATGAATAAAGACAAAAAGAAAATACAATGAAAATAGAATAACTTGGGCTGCATTAGCTGGGTTGGTAAAATGTAGTTAGACCTCATATTGTGACAAAAGTTAAACATATTAAGGCATGCCTGTTGTTTCAAATTATATAGGAATCACTAAGGATCATATTATGTATACTCCTATGGTAGAATGACCCATTCTCACCAATAGTCACCAAAAAGGAAGCATGCACTTTCCATTGGTGGCCATTTCTTAACTGTACTTTCTAGGAGGTAGGGAGCTATAGGATAGTGAAGGGGAAAAATAGAAGAGTTCTGGATAACTTTAACTTTTTGCTTTGATAACCATGTGACAACCTGTGCAAAAATCTGTTTCTTGTAGTAGTCAAGTAAGAAGTTAATTATTTAACTTTCTATCCCAAGAAGTGATTTAATGTTTAAACCAGAGTAGGGAGGGAGGAGCGAAAGAGGGATAGGGAAAAGAGAACTAGTACCCATATATAAGCGTGTGACTTTTTGTTGAAAACAAGGGACCTGAGACTGGAAGGATTTGTTGTTGTTGTTTCTAAATATTTTATCATTCTAGATCTATTTCAGAGCAAGCCTTTCTGAGAATTGACAGACATTTGGGGACGTGGTGAAAAACTTTTGAGATAATATTGAGGTCCTGGGCTTTTGCATTTCTAAACTGAGGGACCTCTCTATATTCAGTGGCAAAAAAGTGCTATTAAAATATGAACTTGCATAATGCTGTGCTTGAAAGTCTGTGTCTGCTCAGCTATAGAGAGTGAAGAAGGTGATTTACAGAGTGACTATATTGCATAGGCTTCCCTTTAGTATTAAACAGAGAAGAATATATAGCCCAGTAACAGTTAACAATAACAGAATAACAGACTATTTTTAGAGATAGGAATCTTTTGATCTATCAATTTATATAGTATCAGGTGTTTCTAAACTATTGTTCTTATATTATTTTTACGCTATTGGGTAATGTTAGTGGAATATTCATTTTCTCTTAAATATATGGTACTTTTAGTAGATAGTTTTGGAATGACAATTGAATAATAACTAAATAAGTCTGAAGTAGATCCATTTTGTGCCTTGATTTTATTACTTTTAATTGTGATTTGGGGCCATCTTTTCCTCTCCATTTTACTAAGAGTTCATTGAAATTTTGGTAGATTGGGATTTTTTTTCTTGTTCTTTTCTTCCCCTAGAATATAGAGACTGATTGAAATCAGGTAGTCTTTTTTTTTTTTTTTTTTTTTTACTATTAATGAATTAGCCATGTTATGGAACTCTGCTTTCTCAACTTTTGATTGTGGATATAACTGTTTTAAAAAACTATGGGTAACCCTCTTAGGGCAAGGAAACTTGTAGCTTGAAAGGAAAACATTTTGGAGAATAGAGTCAATTCTAACTCTGCTTGATAACTAAATATCATGGTGTCAAAGGTAGTTTTCAAAATGTGTAAATAGTTGAGAGTTTTCTCTTGAGCAACACCAAAAATAAAATTACAGTATACAAAGAGAGCTCACTAATACCTATTTCTTGATTCCATGATAATTTTTATAGTTTGACTTTATTATATTTCCCCTTATTCATTTATTTAATAAATATTTGTTGAGTATTTACTGTTTGACAGGCCTGAGACTGATGTTCATTCCTAGGAGTATAATGGTGAGCAGAAAAAGATGCACTGTGTGTGAGCATCTGCTTAGAGTATAGTAATTAGTCTATGTTAATTGCTCATTAATTATATAATTAGATATTAGTATCTACAGACATTAATCAAATAAACCATCTAACATATAAAGTTATAGCTATGAAATATGCTCCAAAGGAAAAGTACAGGAGGCCATGAGAAAGAATTTAAACTAGTCAAAGATTAGGAAAGGTTTTCTTTTTTTTTTTTTTTTTTTTTTTTTGAGTTGGAGTCTCACTCTGTCACCCAGACTGCCTTCCGAGTAGCCAGAATTACAGGCACACGCTACCGTGCCCAGCTGATTTTTTGATTTATTGTAGAGAAGAGGGCTTGCAAGTTGCCCAGGCAGGTCTTGAACCTGCGGGCTCAGGCAATCCACTCACCTCAGCCTCCCAAAGCGCGGGATTACAGGCTGAGCCACCGAGCCCGGCTAGGAAAGGTTTTCTTAAGGGATGCTTGAGTTTGAGAAATATCTCCAATCAGGCAGCATCTGAGTAAGTGCTAGAAAGAAAGTGTTTTGGTCTGAGATGGGCATAAGCAAAAGCCTCTTGCTGGCAGTAAAACAGCCTTGTAGGGAGTAACAGACTGAGAAAAAGCCAGTGTGACTGCAGATATAGCTGTTTTAAAAAACTATGGGTAACCCTCTTTGAGAGTGATATGTTAAGAGCCTGGAGAAGTAGGTAGATTTGGATAGCAGTTACATAGATTCTTTTATTGTATTCATCAGCTATCCACTTTAATATACTTTTCTATGTGTATGAGGGGGGAATCCCCCCCAAAACAATTTATTTATTAAAAAATTGTATATTTATTCTTACATATTTGACCTTCAGTCACCTTCAAAGTACTCTCCATTTGATGCAGTATACCTATTGAGACACTTTTTTCCACTGTTCAAAACAGTTATTAAACTTGACAATTTTGATGCCTTTTAGTGTTTCTGCTATTTTTTGTTTCACCTCTTCTACATCAGCAAAATGTTTCCCTTTGAGGATTTTTTTCATCTGGGAAAACAAAAAAAGTCACTCAAGGCGAGATGGGGTGAATAGGGAGAGTGTGGTATGAGGGTTATACTGTTTCTGGTCAAAAAACAGTTGAACACTCAGTGCAGTGTGGGCATCTGCGTTGTCATGGTAGAAGAACCAGTCATCTGTTTACCACAACTCTGGATGTTTTTCTGCAAATTGTGATGCAACCTTCTCAAAACTTCCAGTTAAAAACTTTGGTTGGCCATTAAATCTGGAGGAACACATTCTGAGTGTACTGCAAGGGGCCTGCCCTCCAAAAGATAATTCTGTTTTTTAGGGGTTCTCTCCTCGTGTATTATACAATAAAAAAAGTTTACTTGAAAACTTTTTGAGTGCACTTCAATGAAGAGTTATGACTCCATAGTTTTATATAACAGAGCACCTTAGAAATCCTCTTGTTTATATAATTAACCCTGAATTGTACCCCACATCTTTAAAATAAAAACATTTTAAAAAGAAAGAAATCTTCTTGTACCCATTCCCAGTCACTCCTTTCCCAACCAGGCAACCACTATCCTGACTGCATTCATCATAGTTTATTTTGGCCTGGTCTTAAACTTTATATTATTGTAATCATAATATTTAGGAGTTTATGTTTGGCTTGTTTTGCTTCATTTTGTGTCTGTAAGTTACGTCGGTGTTTGCACATAAAAATAATTTGTACACTTTTATTATAACAGTATTTCATATGAATATATCATATTTTGTTAATTTATTTTACTATTGATGGTCATTTGGGTTATCTTTAGTTTGAGGCTATTGCAGAAAATACTTCTATGGATATTTTTGTATATATCTTTTGGCATACATATGCACACATTTGTGTTAGAATGTGTACAGGAGTCATTGGAAGTCCTGGTTAGAGCAATCACAGAAGAGAAGGCAATCAGGGGTATCCAGATAGGTAAAGAGGAAGTCAAGTTATCTCTCTTTGCAGATAACATGATTGTGTACCTTGAAAATCCAAGAGAATCTGTCAAAAACCTCCTTATACTGATAAAGGACTTTGGCAAAGTCTCAGGATATAAAATAAATGTGCAAAAGACAATCACATTTCTTTACTCCAATAATAAAAAAACAGAAACCCAAATAAAAAGCACAATGCCATTCACAATAGCCACAAAAAAAAATGAAATACCTTGGCATCTCCCTAAACAGAGATGTGAAAGACCTTTACAATGAAAACTACAAAACACTGCTCAAAAAGATCAAAGATGACACAAACAAATGGAAAAATATCCCATGCTCATGGATTGGAAGAATCAACATTGTGAAGATGT
>CAUYQG010044027.1:0-57260 GCA_963574415.1 Tarsius wallacei | reverse complement strand
AGTAGCTGGAACTACAGGCGTGCGCTACCACGCCCGGCTTATTTTTGATTTATTGTAGAGATGAGGTCTCGCCAAGTTGCCCAGGCGGGTCTTGAACCCGTGGGCTCAGGCAATCCACTCACCTCAGCCTCCCAAAGCACGTGATTACAGGCTGAGCCACCGAGCCCGGCGAAGACACGTTTTTTTACAGCTCAATTGCTAATAAAGTATCCTTTACAACATGGTTTTATCGACATCTATGCAGAGTCTAATTCTCTGTGTGTCTTTTCCCTTAGACATTAATTTTTCTATCTAAAACTAAAAATCTTGGTCTATTTATTATCAAAAAAACTCTCATTGTATTCAAAATTCTAATTCTATAACAATATGACATTCTTCCTCTAAGTTTTTCACTCTTATGGAGACAATCTTATATATTTTCCATGGTTACAGAATGCTTCTGCTGTTGATACATATGTTGAACCAAATGCCCAACTTTGTATGATTTACAACCTTAAAAATTTAAAAAGGATAATTGCAAACATAGAGAAGAAATAAATATCCATGGTCACCTTCATTTCTAAAGAAATTGTAAACAAAACCAAAGATGATAAGATTTTCAGGGAATTCACTTACAATATTCTGCAAATGGGAAGCAAAATAGAAAGTAGATAAAATAAGGCTTGTTAAATCTGAGAATACAAACAGATCTGTACAGATGGGAACATCAGTGCACAAGCACCCATGCATGTTTTCAGGTCAGATGAAGAGCCACTGAAAATAGATCGGAAAGCAACACAGCCTGGCAGAATGCATTTGAAAGAACAGAATTTAAACTCAGCCTCAATGGGGAAAAAAAGGCTCACCATCATTCCATTTCCCTAATAAGATATGGCTCTGATATGCAGATCCTTCCAAAAACAAGAGGAGCCCAGCAAAAGGAAAAAAATAGGGCTGTGGACAAACACATCAACAAAGAAAGGGTGACCAGACTTTCCTGAGTATTTATCAGTTCAACAATGCCTACTTTGGAGGAATGTTTTACTTTTCATAATGAAATGAAAAATTAGAGACTTTTATCATAAAGCAACATTGACTGGTGTTATTTTCTCTGATAATGCCATTCCTTTGTTGTTCTTACTGCTAAAATGCCTTTATTTTGCAGGAATGATGAAAGTTCATTATAGCTGGTTTTGCTTTCTTTATGGTCTCCACTTAACAAAATAAAAACAAAATTTGACAACTTTCTATCAAGTCCATAAAAAATAATTTGAAATTATTTTGGTTCACAAAATCCAAAAGACTCAGGGGTCTGCTTAGTGTGTGACACTTGGATGCTGTCACTTTGTGGACCCTCATAACAACTTCATTGTTGAGCACCTGTTCAAATTAAGTACTTTGCATTCATTATCTATTATTATTCCCCAAATTCTACAAGATACGTATTGCTAGTCATAGTTTACAAATGAGGATGATGAAGTTCACAGAAGTTAAAGGACAAGTTCAAGGTTAAACAGTTATTAAAATGGACATCCCCAATGGCTCTGTCCTTTTCAAAGGCAATGTAGTCTCTAATGTCTGATCACAAGCTGACATAAATCTCAGTGGAGGACTATTGAAAATTGGCAAAACTCTTTCTTGACGTCAAAGGGACATAAATGGCAAGCAACAGACATACATTCATCCTCACAGGCAACCGCCATGACTAAAATGTTAACATTTCCTCAAAACAGAAAAAAAGTTGCAAGTGATTTTAAATGTTTATATGCCTTAATATGGCTCAATCTATCAGTAACATTTTGGATAGACTCCATTTTGGAAGAGCTGGAAAAACAGTTGGCAGCATTTTGTGCATTTTATTTTAATTTAGAGGGGGGACATTTGAGATCTGCAATTAAAAAGAGGTTTGGTTTGGCTGTGATGAGCTGATGTAATTCACAATTTAAACTCATTTGAGGAAAATAACAACACTTCCAATAATCGCATTTGCCAGGGGGAAAATGGGATGAACAACAACAAGGCACTGGGTAGGGGAACAGCTCGTTGGTAACACTACAGATAATACAGATTAGTCATTAAAAGGGCAGAGGAAGCATCCATTAAAAGGGCAGAGGAGCAAATGGAGAATTGGAGCAAATGGAGAATTTTCTTAGCAATGTTTTTAAAGGAGTTCACCAAGAATCCTACGATAGTCTATTCAAAGCTACAATCTAATGATGGGTGGAATATTAAAATAAGAAAATTTTGCACATTGAATTGTTAAACTAGGATGTAATCTGGGGAAGGGCATGAAATACATGGAACCAATAGTAAAGAGAATACTTCCATTCCATCTTTTCACAGGAGAAAACACAGAATTCTCATGGCTTAAGATTTTAAATCCTGGGAAAATCATAAATGTCTGGGTTTACTTGGTGAGTCACTCTGGGTCTGCAAATCTAATATTTACCCATTGAGTGATTTACAAGAAAGCCTATGTCCTTGTGAGTCTTACTGCAACATCCTCCCTTTGAAAAATCCTCTAGCCTTGAAAGTGAACGAGACAGTGACAGAACATGGTTTCCTTCCATGCTGTAGGGCCATGAAAAGGAGAATGGAATTAAGTTTTATTTCCCATGAGATAAACTCCAGCTATGGCTCAATGTTTTGAATCAATCAATCATCAATATGGACAATTTGACACCTCAAACTGCATCTTGTTTCTTGTGAAGAAGTTAGTTTCCCCCAATTGCAGCCCTTCTTCCACAAAGATTGCGCCAAAAGACTGAAGCAAATTGCTCTAGAGATGGAGACCAAAATGACATTAAACCAGATCTTTCCAGAAGGGAAATTGGGAAGCCCTGCTGACAGGCATAGTCTTAGGGGAGACAAGAAAAAAAAATCAGGAATCTAGACCATTGTGTCTTCCCACATGTCTAGTATATACCACTCTTGGGTATCAAGGTACCAGGTGAAATAAGCTAGATAAAGGCAAAGCCAGCGTGAAGGACTACCACCCCAAATACCAAGAATGATATAAGAACTCCTCCAAAGGAACTGAGCAGGAAGGGCCAGAGAAGGGGAAGAACAAGAATCCAGAGCAGCTCTGTCCAATGGAAACATAACGCAAGCCACACATGCAACTAAAATATTTTTGGTAATCACAATTTTTTTTTTTTTTTTGAGTTGGAGGCTCACTCTGTCTCGCAGGCTGGAGTGCAGTGGCACACTCACAGTCACCCCGGTGTCAACCTGCTGGGCTCAGATGATCCTTCCGCTTTAGCCTTCCAAGTAGCCAGAACTATAGGTACACGCTACCACGCCCAGCTAGTTTTTGATTTACTGTAGAGACGAGGTCTTGCCAAGCTGCCTGGGCTTTTCTCAAACCAGCAGCCTCAGGCAATTAATTTGTCTCAGACTCCCAAAGTGCTGGGATTACAGGCTGAGCCACCGAGCCTGGCCAGTAACCACATTTTTGAAAGTAAAAATAAAAAGATTAAATTAATTTTAGTAAAATAGCTTACTTAGCCCAATATAATCAAAATATTATCATTTAAATATGTAATATGTACAAAAGTATTAATCAGATATTTTCCATCTTCGAAATACAGTATGTATTTCTAGATTTTATTTATAGCACATCTTCATTCAGACTAACCACATTTCAAGTGCTCAATAGCCACATGTATTAGCACAGATCTAGAATAAACTGAGTTTAAATCCCAGGGCATTTTAGTCCAGAAGCAAACAAGTGACCTTGTCTAGACAAGTCTATTTGTTTTTTTTTTCTCTATAAATCTGGAGCAATGGTTGAAGTGAAAAAGTGATCACTATTTGGAAAATAAAAATACAATTATAGAATTGTTCCATTTATTTACTGGATTCTTCTGAGGTGTTACATAGACAATTCAACCTTGCTACACACAAGTCTGTTAAGTATCTACCATGTGAGAGGCAAGAGTGGGACTACGAAAATGCAAAGATGGATGAGACACTGAATTGCTCATGGGGTATGCCTGTATCAAAAAATAAAGACATAATGGAACATAATTAGAGACAAAAAGCAACAGCGTGGAAACCCAGGAAAGGCAGTCATTAATTTTTCTGGATCACTGTTGGCCATAGGCTCCGTGAGGGTTGGAAACATACCCGTCTTATTTTCCACTTTCTCAGCAGTACCTGACAAAGGGCACAATAAAAATTTGTTGAATAAATGAGTAAGTGAATGAATAATTGCTGGTTAGAGGAACTTTGGCGAAGAAAGGCCTTACATTTGACATCACGTTTGAATTTGGTTTTGAAGAACGAACTGATCTTCAGGAGGGTAGAACACTTGGGACCAAAAGACTTGAACATCCAGGTAGGTGGATATGTAGGGCACATTCAGTCAATGATATTTGATCTTATGAGGCGGAAGTATAGGTGAGTACAAAAGATAAGATGGAAAAGTTAGATTGGAGCCAGATGGTGAAAAATGTGGAGGGGTTTCTATAAACTATTTGCAGGATTAGTCTATTCTAGCCACCTGCTGATAGCACTTCAATGTGGTAAAAATTCCCGAAATGCTAAACCAGACTTTTGCAGCATATTGATCTCCTGTTTTTAGAGCTTTCAGAAAGCAATCAACCATCAGACAGCCAAACAGTGGTAAATGACAGTATACATTCTTTAGAGCCTACTGTACATTGCTATTGAATTTTCCTCATCTCAGTTAACTTCTTTTTCCCTCCTGAATAAATTTACTGAAAGAACAATACAAGCAGTGAATAAAATGAAAATGCACTGGGTTACACTTCACCCCAAAATAATAGAATGAAATTTTTTAAACGGGAAGAGGAGTGGCAATCTTTGCTCAGTTATCATCAAGCGTCCCCTCAAGGATTTCTTATCTACTGAAATAATATCAAATACACCATCCAACTGCTGATATTAATGCATAAATCCCAAGAATACATCTGGAAACGTTTTTGCTATAAAAAAATAGAATGTTCCTGACTAATATAGTACATTTATAAATTCAATGTGCATATGGCAATAGCAAGTTTAAAGAGTGGCAATAAACAAAAAAATAATAATAAAGAGGAAAGGATAGTTTATGAAGCTTATAAAGGCCTTTATTCCAGCATTTGGGTAATTGGAAATTTGATTATGGCCAACACAATTTGGTTCCATGTGAAAACAGAAATCATTCAGTGTTGCAGGTAACAAAATCAACATCAGAGTCAGAGCCTGTACTGGCTCTTTTTTTTTTTTCCTTAGAAAGTGACTTATCTCTTTGATCCTCATATTTTTCATCTGTAAAATGAGGGGATAATAATAGTACCTAACTCTGAAGCTTGTTATAAACATTGAGTAGAATATTAAAGTGCCACACGCATAGTAAAAGCTCAGAAAATGATAGCTATTGTCCTTCATTCATTTAACAATAATTGAGCATCTATTGTGTGCTAGGTTCTGGAGATTCAGAGATTTTAAAATTCTGACTTGAAAAAGTTCATTGTCTAATGTAACAAATATTTTCTATAAGAGCATATATCATTACATAGACTTAAATTATATGTTCTATATAATAATAGTAATGTTTTTCTCATACTATTTCACACAGCCCAACTTTCTCAATCTCAGTATGGTTGACACTTAGGGTTGAAAATGTTTGATTATGGAGGGCTATCCTGAGCAGTGTATAATGTTCAGTCACATCTCTGGTCTCTACCCACAAGATGCTCGTAGCATTTCCCGGTAGTGACAACGAAGAACAGGCAGATATTGCTCAGCATTTCCCAGGGGGCAAAATCACACTTGGTTGAGGACCATTGGCATAGCCTGATGGAGTCATAGCCTCAAAATCATCCAGCACAGTTAGGGTGTTATTTAGCCACCAAAAACTTCACATCCCCCGGTTTGGCAATATAACTACTTATCATGCAGCGTCATCTGAATCTTGTCCCTCCGCTGTATTCCAACAGCCTTTTTCCTAATCCAGAGCTAATGTACCTCTTTTAACTGGTCTCAGAACCTCTCTTCCATCCTCACTCATTCTACACATGAGAAAAAGATTTATCTGAATATATAGCTCTCATTATAATACATTCCTATTTTTAAAAAACCTACCCTTGTTCTGGGGAGCGATTTGCTACTACTTCGTTGGCAGTTATAGAGTAACCAGCTCATCCCATTTTGTTTAGGACTTCCCCAGCTTTTGTCTTTGAGTACTGAAAGACTGGGAGAACCCTGGCACACCAGGGTGACTGGTCACCCACAGCAGTGCACCCAGTTTATTTCCAGACAATTCTTCTGTGGAACTCCAGAATGTACATGACAGATATGAGCCTTGGACCTAAGATTCAGTGGGCAAAATTTGACATATTTCTTTATTATTTTTTTTAAAAACATAATTTCTGACTGTCTCTCATTTTTCTAGAAAGAAAAAAAAATATCAGTCTGACCTATGACCTCCACTACATTTCCAGAGTTGAGCTTCAGTGCTGGGATCCTCAACAAACCAAAAGGCTGGAAGACAGAGGGGCTCCCCTAGTCCTTGGTCATTCTTGAGACCCAGGAAGTGGCGCAGAATTACTCAATGTTCCTGTCCACCTGACCCTTCCAGTGCAAGAGCTCTCTGCTGCTTCCATGCCATGTCTGCTCATGGACAACCATTGTCCCGAGAACTTACTACCTCCCAGGCAGCCCTGACAGCAGGACTCAGGTGCCTTCTAAACCCTCTCTGTTGTCTCTCCCTTTCTTCTTCTCAACCTTGAAGAATCCCCCTAGTCTTGGGGAAAGGAGAGGGAAAATTATAATCCCCCTACTTATTTCTTCAGCACATTGTGGGCATACCTGTAAGTCTTATGCCTTGTACTTTTCTGCTATCATCTTCACTCAGTTCCTCCAAAATTTAGTTCAGAAGTGAACAGGTGGCTCTAGGGCTGACTATAGTACACAGATAAGCTTTGTGTGGCTTGCACAGTGTTTTGTTTTAATTTTTTAAATTAATTTTAAATT
Source organism: Tarsius wallacei (assembly GCA_963574415.1). NCBI lineage: Eukaryota > Metazoa > Chordata > Mammalia > Primates > Tarsiidae > Tarsius > Tarsius wallacei. The sequence goes on along the minus strand of CAUYQG010044027.1, from coordinate 50,300 downwards.
TTGTTGTAATTTTCTGAGACAAGGTCTTTCAAGGTTGCCCAGGCTGGTCTCAAGCTCCTGGTCTCAAAAAATCCTGCAGCCTTGACCTCCCAAGGTGCTGGAGACAGATGGAAACCACCCTACCCTGCCAAGTTAAATTTGGATTGTTTAAAAGAGAAATGTAGGCCACACATGTTGGTTCATGCCTGTAAATCCATCACTTTGGGAGACTGAGATGAGAGGATTATTTGAGCTGAAAAGTTCAAGACCAGCCTGGGCAACATAGCAAGACCTCACCTCTACACAAAATAAAATAAAAATTAGTCAGGCATGGAGGCATGCACCCGTAGTCCCAGCTAATTAGGAGGCTGAAGCGGAGGGATCATCTGAGCCCAGGAGATCAAGGACACAGTAAGCCATGATCACGTCACTGCACTCCAGCCTGGGTGACAGAGTGAGACCATGACTTTAAATAAATGAATGAATGAATGGATGAATAAATAAATAAATAAATAAATAAATAAATAAATAAGAGAGAAAAGTGCTCTTTAGTTTACCACAGACTCCATCATTCCCTGATTCTCCTGAACTCAATCCACTTGACCTGTTTGCATTATCTGCCTGATCCTCCCAGGTAATTTGAGTTTTCAAATCCCTAGCCACCACAGAGGAAGAAAACAAAAGACAAACAAAAAAACAGGCCACGTGCATACAGCAAACCCCTATTTGAGGAAGGAAATACAGAGAGAATTCATCTCTGTGACTTTAAAGATAACAGATTTATATCTCAAAATACTGTGTTAGCCACACATAAGAAAATAATAGAGAAGTACTACAGGCTTGTGTGGGAAGAAGGTGCAGAGCCCTGCCTGACACCCAGTCACTCGAGTTTAAAAGCCACAAGTCTGCTGAATGAATACACATCTGTACAACGGCAATCTAGACTGCTCATCATAAAGCAACTATGTCCTTTTTTAGTTCCTTCTCCCTCTCAGCTTCAACAATGTCACTTGCCCTTGCCTTCACCTGCCCTGCTCACTTTGCCCTGAATGATTTAGCTCATTATCTGCCCTCCATCCCTGAATGTCCTTCCCACTGATGTCTCCAGTCAACAGTTTAATTATTTTTCAAGTGGGAGCTCAAACTCTATCTTCTTATGCTTTTACAAAAGGTACTTGCCACCTTTTCGGGGTTATCCTCTTCAAGAATTCCAGACTCCCTCTCCTTTGATCCCCCTCCCTAGATAATCTCATTCACGGTCATAGGTTTAATTTTATGCAAATGGATCACATATGCATATGCCCAGCCCAGTAGCAACCACATATCTACTTGCTCCTTTTTTTTTTTTTTTTTGAGTTGGAGTCTCACTCTATCACCCAGACTGGAGTGCAGTGGCCGCTCCCGGCCACTGCAGCCTCGACCTGCTGGGCTCTGGCGATCCTTCCACCTCAGCCTTCCAAGTAGCTGGAACTACAGGCGAACGCTACCACGCCCGGCTAATTTTTTTTTGGATTTTATTGTAGAGATGAGGTCTCGCCAAGTTGCCCAGGCGGGTCTCGAACCCACGGGCTCAGGCAATCCACTCACCTCAGCCTCCCAAGGCGCGGGATTACAGGCTGAGCCACTGAGCCCAGCTTAATTGCTCTTTTGACAACTATTTTTTTTGGTGTTTCAAAGGCATCTCAAGTTCAACATGACTTAACTAGTTATCTTTCTCCACTAAACCTGAGATCCCTTCTCAGTGGCAACCACTGCCAAACATTCATTCTGCTAACAAACCAGAAACCTAGGAGTCATCTGGGATGTGCCCTTCTCTCCTACTCTCCAAATCTAAAACAACACAAATGTGATTTTTTTTTAATAAGAGGAGGATGACCCAATAAAACCTAATCAAAAGATGGTGCATCTGACTCTTATGCCTGTCTTTGTAAATTGCTAACATTTTGGTTACCTTCACCAATGTTTTTGGAAGGCATGATTCATCTACTCTGGGACATTGATAGTTTGAATTTCGGAATAGGTTAGGCTGAGAACTGAGAGGCTTTGGGCTGTAATGATTCTCCAGAATAAATATCAGTGTGTAGACCTGTCTGAGTAGCCCAGCCAGTACTCCGAGTTCTCACTACTCTTTGTCACTGTGAACCCAGCAGTATTAGTTTAGGTTCTCCAGAAAAATAGAAGCAGTAAGAGATATAGATATACAATAAAGAATTGACTTACATGAGTATAGAGACTGAAAAGCCCAAGATCTTCAATAGACAAGTTGGAGACTCAGGAGAGCCAATGGTATAGTTTCATGCCAAGTTAAAGTCCAAAGGCAAGAGAAAATCGATGTCACAGTTTGAAAACAGACAGATTTTTTTCTTCCTCCATCTTTCATTGTATTCAGTCCTTCAACAGATTGGATGAGGCTGCCTACATTGGTGAGGGGCAATCTGCTTTACTCAGTCCACCAATTCAGATGTTAATCTCATCCAGAAAAACCCTCACAGACATAGCAAGAAATAATGTTTCACCAAATATCTGGGAATCCCATGGCTCAGTCAAAATTAACCATCACACTACTAAAATCAACAAAATCAGCCATCACACTAACTAAACATTGCCATTTTCCTCTTTACCTGGCCTAGCCTAGTGATTCATCAACTTCAGCCCTCTTTCCACACTGAAACCAGGTTCACCAAAGTAATACGCAACCCTTCTCTTAGTCACAACAAGGTCTGCCCTTTCCTGGTAGCAGATACTGCATCTAGTCATTACTCTTTCTCTGAAGGACAGAATGTCATTAAAAATACAGCATTTCAGGATGTTAAGCCCTTGTCCGATCTGGAGTTGGCAAATTCAATAGTGTGCCTAAGACAGAGAGAAGCTTGAGGAGGGAGAAAGATGGGGGAATGGCCGGTTGGTTGAACAGTCAGCATGTATACAACATGTATTGACTAAGTTTGCTGTTTTATACGGATGCATTTCAGGGTGTCCAAAAACAATTACAATAGTAACATCCAAGATCATGGGCTATCATAGAAGAGGTAACGATAATGAAAAGGTTGGAAATACTGTGAGGATTACCAAAGTGTGACCAGACACATGAAGTGAGCACATGCTGCTGGAAAATTGGTGCCAGTCGATAGACTTGTAAAATGCTAGGTTGCCACAAATCTTTAATTTGAAAAAAATTATAGTATCTGCAAAGCACAATCATGTGAGCAAAATAACAAGGTATGCCTGCATTCGTATTTATTTCTTTTATATTTTCAAGAACTATTTCATTATATGGAGATTACATGCTTTCTTTATCCAATCATCAATTGACGGGCATTTGTTTCTCCTTTTTGTTGTTATAAATAGTGCTGCCATAAACTTTTTTATATGTGTTTTGTGTGAATATGTGTTTTCATTCATGTTAAGATAGACAGGACTGAAGGTGTTGGATCATATGGGAAGTCCATGTATAACACTTGAGGAATGAATAGACTGCTTTCCACAGTGACGTCGCCATTTTAGTTTCTTACCAGGAGTTAATGAGGATTTCAACTTTTCCACACTTTTATTTTCTGGTGATACTTTTTTATTATCTAGCCATTTTAGTGGGCATGAGGTACTATACAATTATGGTTTTGATTTGCATTTTTCTGATGGCAATGATATGGAGCATCTTGTCATGTGCTTTTGCACATTTGTATATTTTCTTTGCAGAAAAGTCTATTGACATCCTTTGACCATTTTAAAAATTGGATTATTTATCTTTCTATTATTGAGTTGTGTTTTTATATATTCTAAATACAAGTCATCCATTCATCAAATATATTATTTATAATTTTTTTTAAACTTTTTTTGACATGGTATCATTTGGAGTACAATAAATCTTAAGTTCAATTTATGTATTTTTTCTTTTGTTGATTATGTTTTTGGTGTTATATTTAAGAAGCCTTTGTTAGCCCCAAATCATGAAAATATATGACTATATTTTCTTATAAGAGATTTATAATTTCAATCCTTACATTTAGGTTTATGTTCCATTTTTTTAAAAGCAGATTTTGGTCTGGTATAAGGAATAGGTCTAACTTAATTTTTTTTCCCATATGGCTATTCAGTTGTCCCAGCATCACTTGTTGAAAAAATTATTCCTTTTTCTCTTTAAATTAGTTTGGCACCTTTTTCAGAAATCAATTAACTATAAATTCAAGAGTTTAATTTTGGGCTTTTAATTCTATTTTATTGATATATGTAGTTATTCTTATGCCAGTACACATTGTTTTGATTACTTTTGCTTTGTAGTAAGTTATGGAATCTTTAAGTGTGAGTCCTCTAATTATGTTCTTCTGCTTTGTTTTTGGCTACTCTAAGTCACTTGAATTTCCATATGAGTATTAGGATAAGCTTGTCAATTTCTGCACAGAAGACAGCTAGGATTTTGATAGGAATTTCATTGAGTCTGTAGATCAAGTAGAGGAATGATGTCATATTAATAGCATTCCATCCATGAATAAAGTATTTCTCGCAAATTATTTAGTATTTCTTTAATTTCTTTCAACAATTCTTTTTAGTTTTAAGAGTAATATTTTTGCATTTATTTTGTTGACTGTATACCTAAGTATTTTCTTCTTTTTGATATGATTACACATGAACTTTTGTTTTCTTTATTCCAATTTTGGATTGTTTCTTGCAAATATATGGAAATATAATTGATTTTTTTTGTATTGAGCTTGTCTTGTAACCTTGATTAACTTGTTTATAAGCTCTCATATTTGTTAAGTGGGATCTTTATGATCTTCTAAATGCAAGACTATGTCATTTGATAATAAATGAATTTTACTTCTTTTTCAATCTAGATGACTTTGATTTTATTTACTTGTCTAATTGCTCTTACTAGTACAACCAGCACAATGTTAAATAGAAGTAAGAGAGTGAACAACTATGTATTGTTCCTGATCTTAGGCAGAATGTATTCAGTCTTTCTCCACTAAGTATGGCATCAACTGAGCTTTTTTTTTGTAGATATCCTTTATCAGGTTCTTCTTCTATTTGAATTTTGTTGAGTGTGTTTTTTTCATGAGGGGGATATTGAAATTTGTTCAATGCTTTTCTGGTATCTTTTGAAATGATCACATGTTTTAAAAAATCATTTATTCTATTGATACAGTGTGTTAAATTAATTGATTTCCAGGTGTTAATAAAACCTTACAATCCTGGCATACATTATGTTATTAATATTATGTAATTTATTTTTACATTGCTGAACTTAGTTTACTAGTATATCGTTGTGAATTTTTGTGTGCATAATAATAAAAGATAAGAGTATGTAGGCCCCCTATCTTGATACCCAAAAGAGACAAGGATTCTTTTAGGTGTCAGAATGATATTGACCTCATAGAATGAGTTGAAAGATAATTCCTTATGTTATATTGTTGGTAACAGTTTGTGACGAATTGGTATTGTTTTACATTTTTGGTAGTATTTATGAATAAAGTCATATGGGTCTGAGCTTTTCTCAATGGTTATGTTTTTAATGACTAATTAAATCTCTTTGTTTATTGTAGGTTTGTTCACATTTTCTACATTTTTTAATTCAGTTTTACTACTTTTTGTCTTTCTTGGTATTTGTCAGTTTCTACTAAGTAATCTAATTTGTTTGTACACATTTATTCATGGTATTTCCTTATAAGCTTTTTGATTTTTTAAATATTTGTTAGTAATGTGTCCTCTTTTATTATTGAATTTAGTAATTTGAGAATTTAGTTTTGCTTGTTTAGTTTATCTAAAGTTTTGACAATGTTTGTTTTATTAAAGAAACAGCTTTTGATTTTGTTGACTTTCTCTCTTGCTCTTCTGTTTTCTATAATATTAATTTTCACTTAAATCTTTATTACGTCTTTACTTATGCTTGTTTAGGGTTTAGTTTGCTCTTTTATCTAGTGTCTTAGGTGAAAGATTATGTCATTAATTTAAGCTTTTTAAGTATAGGCATTTATAGGTCCGAGTTTTCATCTAAATACTGATTTTACTGCACCTTATACATTTGGGTGTAATGTATTTTATTTTTATTAACCTGGAAGTGTTCTCTAATTTCACACATGATTTTTTCTTTATATGTTATTTAAAAGTATAGTTTAGTTTCTTCGTATTTGTGGTTTCTAATTTTTCTGTTATTATTTTTTCAAATTTATCTATTTGTGGTTGGAGAAAATCTATGACTTCAATGTTTAAAATTTATTGAGGCCTTTTTATGACTAACATGTGGTTTATCTTGAAGAATGTCCCATGTGCAATTGAGAAAAATGTGTATTTTGCTGTTTTTGCATGGGATATTCTACAGATGTTTATTAGATCTAGTTACTTTATAGTGCTTTTAAAGTCTTCTATTTTTTTGTTGAAATTCTACCTAGTAGTTCTATTTACTATTGAATTGGTATATTGAAATTTCCAAAAATCATTACTGAGCTGCCTGTTTCTTCCTTCAATCCAGTCAGTTTTTGTTTTATGTATTTTGATGTTCTGTTACTGAATGTACATATGTTTATAGTTTTTACAACTTCTTGATGTATTGACACTTTTATCACTGTAAAATATCCCTCATATCAAAAGTAAATAGTTTGGCATTAGCATTTATTTTGACTGCTATTCATTTAGGCACTATCTCTGCCTTGTGATTGCTGCTTGAATAGTTTTTTAAAAATCTTTTTATACTTGATCAACCTGTGTCTTTGAGTCTAAAGTATGTATTATGCAAAGAGTATATGGTTTGATCTTACTTTATGTAATCCAGTGTAATACTATCTACCTTTTAATCGGATTAATTAATTAGATTAGTCCATTCACATCTGATTTTATGTATATATTTGGATGTACATCTACCACTTTGGATTAAGTTTTTTTATATAGTTCATGTCTTTTTTTCTCTATATCTCCTTTTCTGCTTTTTTGCATTTGATAAATATTATCATTGTATTTGAATTTTATTAATGATTTTTTTTCACTAATTTTTTAAAAAATTATTTTATTTTCTCTAGTTTTTCAAGTTGTTTTCTTAGGGGTTGTTTTTGTGCTTACCATATACATCTTCTTGTTTGTTTTTCTTTTTTTCTTTTCTTTTTTTTTACCATATATATCTTAATTGATCAGGATCCTACTTCAGATTAAACTGAAATCACAGTGAAATATAGAAATATTAAACTTATATAGTTATATTCCCTTTGTTCTCTTTTGTGCTATTATTATTATTATTATACATATTGTATCTATATACATTGAAATATAGAAATATTAGACTTATATAGTTATATTCCCTTTGTTCCCTTTTGTGCTATTATTATTATTATTATTATACATATTGTATCTATATACATTGTAAACCTAAGAGTACATTGTTATAAAGATAACTAAATGTACTATTATGTCTATTAAAGAAGCTGAGAAAAAAAGGAAAACATTTTTATATAGCTCTTCATCTTAAACGTCTTATTTACTATTTCTTGTGGAATAATAGACACCAAAAACTCAGAAGGGTGGTTGAATGATAGAAGAGTGAGGGATGAGAAATGCCTTTATGGATACAAAGTACACTATTTGAGTGATGGTTACACTAAAAACTCAGACTTCACCACAATGCGGTATATCTATGTAACAAAACTGCACTTGTGCCCTCTAATTTTATACAAATAAAAAAACAATACTTTCTAATCACACTCTCTTCTTTCTTTGTATGTCTCAAAATACTTTTGAAAATTGGACATTTTAGATAATATATTTTTAGTAATTGTGGATTTTTATTTTCCCTGTCCCTAACAAATGGTGTTTGTTGTTGTTTGCTTGTTTGTTTGTTTAGTGACTTGGCTGGACTAATTTATCAAAATTTGCTGTAGTTTGAAACCTTTGATGTCACTTTTGAACACTCTGAGCTTTGGGCATGCCCACAATCACACTGCAATGAGAGTGGTTTTAGCAGGGACTTCTTTGACTCTGCCCTTCCCTGATCTCTCTGCTAGGCTGTCTATTAGTATCACACTCAGTTATTAGGCTCCATTAATTTTTGTTGATTGTTCTCTTGTTTTGGAAAATGTCCTTGGTCATTAATTGTTTCACACAGTCTGATCCAATGAATCTTGGCTCCTTGCAAAGGCTGTTTTTGAAATCTTTATCTTTGAGGCTTGTTCTGACTCTAGTTGGGTTCTATTTAGCTGTCATTCTCTCTCATGTTCTCTGGTATACTACCAGGCCTCTGGTTTAGCTCATGACTCTCACAGAGGTACCAACCTCCTCTTAATTGCTTACTATAATTAATTCTTTTTTTTTCATTTTTGAGAGCACATTTCTTTTTGAACTTCCCCACACTCTGTTTTAACTAAAGTCATTTTCTTTTGGGACAGCATTCATTTTCTCTGTTCGTGTGAACTGATCTACCTTCTACAAAGCCTTTCTGAACCACAGCTACAGAAGGTGCAAACGACACCCTTACCTTACAAATATGTTGCTGTGTGGGAGTGATAGCTTCTGGTATTTTTTGCTAGTCTGAACAAACTGAGAAAAACGGGAACACTGTCTTCTGGTTACACTCATTTGAAATAAAGCTCCTGCGTACTGAGTTGAGGAAGGGGAGGGGAGGGAGGTCACCATGGCTCAGGTGCTACAGTTTCTCACTGTTCTTACTGAAACGTAGTAGATTTCCTGTAATAAGTATTTCTTCATTTGCTGTATGGCCTGAGGACAATTTCAGAAACTTTAAGTGTGGTTCTTTAAAAGAAATACTTTTCACCAGTTGTGGCTGTTTTGCTGGGGAATGAATTTTTGGAGCGCCACCATTCTGTAAGTCAATTATTTTTTCAAGGTCCCACAGATCTTGGATATTTTATTTGTTTTTCTGTTTACACTTCAATTTGAATTATTTCTGTTGGCCTATATTCATGTTAACTGATTATTTTCTCATCTGCGTCAATTCAACTGATGAGCCCAGTGAAGAACTTTTCATAAAAAAGTTTTGTATTTTAGCATTTGTATTTGCTTTGTGGGCTACTTTTGATACATGCAAAATATATATTCTCTTCAACATGTTTTTGTGAATATTTTAAATTGTGCAGATAAGTTAAAAGTTGTTACTTTAACTATTTTGACAGATATCAATGTGTTTTTTGTTATTTTTAAGATCTAAATATTAGCCAATTTCCAGTATGATTTTTTATTTGATATAGACATATTGATAGGTATATCTGTGAATTCAAAAATGTAGATGAAAATGTTTTAGGTTTTTGGTTGATTATTTGCTATATTCTTGTGATCAATTCTAATTAATCTTTGTAATTTATTGAAGCTTGTTTTATGTTGTACAATAAAAGTAATCTTTTTATAAATGTCCATGTTTGTGCTTAGGAAGATATAATTGTATTTTAAATTACTGCTTACACTATTATACATGTATTTCAATTACAAGACTTTTTTATTTATAAAGATATGGGGTAAAATTCAGGGTCAGGTATACAAACATTGATTATGTGACATTTGTTACTATGTTACTAAAATCTTAGACATCTGAACTTTCGAGAACATGGGTTTGAATTGTGAGAGTTTATTTATACATGAATTTTTAAAACATAAAAATATTGGAAAATATTTTGGAGACTTGTGACAATTTGCAAAATGTGCAGACAAATGTGTAGCCTAGAAATAGCAAAAAAAAAAAAAAAAAGGAAGCAAAAATTCGGCATGTAGATGCATAAAATATATGGAGGTACTTAGTCTATTTTATCATTTTGTACCAGAAAATATACACAAATCTATTATGAAAAGTTAAAATATATCAAAACTTGTGAACACACATACTTGATGACTTTAGTGACACTATTCGTAGCCAAGCGAAACATAAATAAATGTAAATACTTAGTATTAAATCATAACTGCATAAAATTAACTGTAGTACATACTGTACCACTGTAACAATTTTATAGCTACCTTCTTTTACTATTGTAAAAGCTATTACTATTGTAGTAAGCTCAAGTATTGTATCAGTTTAAAATGCAGCGTGCCACTAATCATCTTTGGGTGAACCTTTGCTCTCTTCAGTAAACTGCATATCACAATAAAAAGTGATCTCCCTTGGGTCTCTTGTGTTTTTCATCATGTTCAGTGCAATACTATAAACCTTAAATAACACCGTGAGATCCATATGAAGTGCCACTAGTGATGCAGGAAGTGATCCCAAGAAGCAGAGAAAAGTCATGACATTACAAGAAAAAGTAGAATTGCTTAACATGTACCATCAATTGAAGTTTGCAGGTGCGGTTGCCTGCCTGCTATTTCAAGATAAACGAATCTAGCATAAAAACCATTAAAAAATAAAAAGAAAAGAAAAGAAAATCTGTGATGTTATTGCCGCCACTAAGTATTGTGAAATACCTTTTACCGCACTATGAAACACAGGTTCCAGGTGGTTGCAGGATTGTTATAAGAATGACATACTTATAGACTCTAAAATTATGTAAGACAAAGCAGTCATTATCTGACAACTTAAAGCAAAAGGGAGATGAAGAATTTAAAATACAAGAATTTAACACCAGCAAAGGATTATATAAAAATTTTGGAAAGAGGTTTGGCTTAAAAAAAAAGTCAAAATGACAAAAGAAGTAGCTTCTGTTGACCAACAAGGGAGAAAGTGAATTTCCAGATGTCATTAAGAAAATCACTTAGGAAAAAGGATATCTCCCTGAATGAGTTATTAATGCAAATTAAAGTGCCATGTTTTGACCAAAAAAAGCTAGAAAGAATATTTATTAATAAAAAAGAAAAGTAAACACCTGGATTTAAGGCAGGTAGGGATAGGCTGGCTCTATTGTTTTGTGGACATGCAGTCAGTTGTATGAACAAGACTACCCTTATATATAAAGCTGCTGACCTCATCCTTGAAGGGGAAAAATAAACATCATCTTCAGGGGTTTTGGGTGCACATCAAGAAAACCCGGACAGTGAGAACCATTTTCTGGACTGGTTCGATTGATTTTTTGCCCTTGAAGTCAGGAAATACTTTGCCATTTTTAAAGATCTTTTGATATTGGATGATACCCCTGGCCACACAGACCTCATGAGTTCAACACCAAAGGTGTTGAAGTGGTTGACTTGCCTCCAAACACAATGTCTCTAATTCAGATCAGGGTGGCATAGAACCATTAAGTCTCATTACTCTATAGAAAGAATTTTCAGTGCTGTGAAAGAAACCTGATGGAAAGGACATCTTGAAAATATGGAAGGAGTACACCATTGAATGCCATCGTTGTTATAGAACATGCCATGAAAGTCATCCATCCTGAAACAATAAATTTCTGCTGGAGAGAACTGTGTCCACATATTGCCTATGCTTTCACAGGATTTATGACAGAGCCAATCAAGGGAATTATGAAAGAGAGTATGTATATGGCAAAAAAGGTGGAGGTGAAGGGTTTCAAGATATGAATCTCAGAAAAAATGTAAGACGTTATATCAGATAAATTAACAGAAGACAAAGATGAGTGCTTCTGAACCAATGCCAGATGAGGAAGAGATATAGAAGAGGGCCAGGAAACAAGTTGACATTAGACAAAATGTCAGAAGTGTTCTTATTCAAGAGTGCTTTTGATGTGCTTTATGACATGGCATCTTCTATTATATTAGCAGTAAAACTGAAGCAATGGGTGGAAGGATTGGTATTATATGGAAACATTTTTAGAGAAACGAAAAAGCAAAAAAGCTAGACAAAAATGATGATGTATTTACGTACTTTTACTCCAGGTATGCCTGCCTCTCCTGCCTCCCTTCCCACCTCCTGTATTTCTTCCACCTCTGCCACCCCTGAGAAAGCAAGACCAACCCCTTCTTTTCCTCCCCTTTCAATCTACTCAATGTAAAGATGACAAGGATTAAGGTCTTTATGAGGATTCATTTCCACTTAGTGAATAGTAATTATATTTTCTCTTCCTTACAATTTTCTTAATAACATCTTCTTTAACTCATTTTATTGTAACAATATAATATATAATACATTAAAAAAAGCTATATGAATCATCTTATTGGTCAAGCTTTGGTAAACAGTTAAGTTTTGGGGAGTCAAAAGTTATACATTTTTGACTACGTAACTGTCGGTGCTCTTAATCTCTGAATTTTTCAAGGGTCAACCACATATATTATTAATTTGCTTAGTGTAACAAAGACAATGTATTATTAATATCTGTTAAACTAATGTGGATATTTAATTTTTTTAATCCTAGAAGAGTTTAGACATATGTTTTTAATATCTAAAAATATATAAAATATATAAAAACATGTTTTTAATATCTCATTACCTAACTACTAAAATTTTTAACCTATTTTCCTAGTGTTAGACTATTGCCTGGTTCTCTAGTTTTTGTATATCTTACTGCCCTTGCAATAAAGAAATAATCCTCCTATTTTTTCACTTTCAGGTGTAGACCTTAATATTCTCAGAATTGGGAGTTATTACTGGTTTTTCCTTAGCTTTGAGGTTTGACAATTAAGTTCACAAAATTGGCAACATGTACTTGTGTTGGCAGAACTGTATAAACAACTCAGTAAAGTTTCATAAACTTGGCCTACCATGTCTCAAAGCTATGTTTGTGTCAATGTGTGACAGTGTCTTGCTGAGTGGTATTCATTATGGTTATTGCATGACTTTTTTTGCCATCGCAAAATGTCGGAACTTGAATCAGAGAAATGAACAAACATTAATTTTTTGTTAAACTTGGCAAGAGTGGAAGCGAAATCAGGGACATTTTAGTCTAAGTTTATGGGGATAATACCATGAAGAAAACAGCAATGTACAAATGGATTAAACATTTATCTTAGGGGAGAGAATGCATCGATGAAGAGAGGCCAGGAAGGTCAGTAACGGGCAGAACTGACAAAAACATTGCAAAAATTTGTCAAATTGTATGTCAAAATCATCGGCTGACTGTGAAAAGCATAACAGACCAGATAACCATCAATAGATAAACCATTAGGAAAATCTTAACTGAAAATCTTGGCATGAGAAAGGTGTGTATAAAAATGATCCCGAAGGAGCTCTTGCATCATGACAATGCACCAACTCACACAGCACTGTCTGTGAGGGAGTGTTTAGCCAGTGCATTGGAAGACTCTCCCTACTCATTTGATCTGGCTCCCAATGATTTTTTTCTTTATCTGAAGATAAAGAAAATATTGAAAGGAAGACATTTTGATGACATTCAGGACATCAAGAGCAGTACAACGACAGCTCTGATGGACATTCTAGAAAAAGAGTTCCAAAATAGCTTTGATGGGTGGATTAGGCCCTGACATTGATGCATAGCTTTCCAAGGGTAGTACTTTGAAGGTGATTATATTGATATTCAGCAATGAGGTATGGAGCACTTTTTCTAGGATGAGTTCGTGAACTTAATTGTCATAACCTGTATGTAAATTTTATTTATGTATTTACTTTTTACTTATTTTGTTTTTTTAATTCCTTTTGGACCCCCTAAGACTCTTAACCTTGATGAACATGAAAATGATCAGCTCCCATGCAACTTTAACTTATACAATTAAATGTTGGATTTATTTCCTAGTCTGAGGATACATTTTTTTCATCCTGAAGCCTGGACATTTTACTATGAAGAGTAGAGGTTGTTCTAGTTAATCTAATGTAGTTTGATATTTAATCTGTGGCAGAAATAGTGAAAAAAACCTGAGGGTACAATAATGACTCTGCCAGAATCAATCAATTCCCATTGTGACCTTCACATTCTGAAATTTATACCATCTTTTTACATATTTCTGTCTTTAATCATATTGCACTGCTCAGAATTATGATTCCTGAGAGGTGTTATTAGTAGTACAGAAGAAAGAATGAGATAATATTTTTTATTCTAAAAATACATTTCTAGCCAATATTATTAATGAAGTGAAATTCTGTTTTCCTAGTAAGTAAAGACTGTATACATTCAAAATTGTGGAAGGGAAGTCAGGCATTTTTCAGTCTGCTCCTCTTTTGAGTCAGAAAGCCTTTCAAAATTTTCTTTTTTAAAATTTTTTTAACTTTTAAATGTTTTTTATTTTAAAAATGTGGGGTACAATTTAGGGTTAGGTATACAAATATTCATTGTGCAGGTACTCTTGTTGATGAGGTGTGCCCCCCATTCCACAGGCAGATTTCGACTACTGTCAATCCCACCTCCCTGGCCCCCCTCCCGTGCAGGTTCCCGCTAACGTCAATCCTTTTCTTATAGTATTACGGTGGTTGTTCAAGGTTCACTTCTAAGACAGTATTCATTAAGTTCATATTTTGAGATTTTTGAAAAATTAAAACACTACATAATAGAACTTACAGAGTTCAGTTAGAGATCACAGCTATTTCAATAGATTTGATAGACTGACATTCCTTATTTGGAGAATCATGCTTAGAATAATCACATAGTTTTGAAAAACATGGAAATGAAGAGTCATTGAAGGAGATAATGTCCACATAGTTGTGTCAGTTTGTTGACTCTATCTTGATGAAGATGGACATTTGTAGACAGATGCTATCATTTTTCACTTTTTTTTTATTTTGAAGAGAGATGGGCAACATCCCATAGTAAAAGAAAAGCTCTTCCCAGAGTTTCTATGGTAGAAGAGACTTCCTCATTTATAGTATTGATGGCATGCTGAACATATTAATGGCATGTTTTATCTTATCATTATGCTGGGTTGATATTATGCCAACTAATACGGTCTGTGTTTCTTTCATGTTCTTAACTCTACCGCAGATATTTGTAGACCACTCTTAATTGTGTGATGCACTCTTTGTACCACGCACTGGGATACAGAGATGAACATATGTCCTTTCGTCCTACCTTAATCTATTTCTAGCATACAGATCATAACTGGAAATTCTTAATCTCTTCTTCCCCTTAGATTCTTAGGTTTGTCTACAGCCTGGAACATTTTTTGATGTCATGAGCATTTAGTTTTTGGTGTTGAAAGGATAGCTTTAATGCCAAATCCAATAAAGTCTTATATTCTTGTTGTCTCTATTTCAATTTTGAAGACCTTCAAGCCAAGCATTTAAAAAATATTAGTTTTTACAATCTAAATATTTTACTTTGATCTCTCTATTTGATTTATTGATTGTTTTTAATTTGTAGTAACATGCCACTGATTAAATTCACATTGTGCAATTCAGTAGCTGCAGTTCCCTGATTGAAAACATATGTGACTTAAGAAAAAGCATGTTTCATATAAAGTTTGGATACTGTTTTCTCATGGTTCAATAAAAACCTCAGCTTATTGAATTTCAACTCACAGTGCAAGGCACATCCCTTCAGTTAAGCCTTTTTCAATTTGGCTATAAGTATCCTATTGCTGAGAAAACCTGAAAGCTCAGCATTTCTTTCTTTCTTTCTTTTTTGCTGATTTTATACGTAATGTGTCTCCAATGGCAATAGTAAGTGAAACTATTATTATACATTTTATATATAAATATATATCTTAGAGTCTGACCAAAGCAGCAATAAACACAACAACAAACTATAGCTTTAGATCCCTGGAGCAAGAAACAAATATGTACTCATTTCTATCTATAAATTGTAATTATGGATTATTAAATAATTAAAAGGAGCCTGAAATATCTCCTTACATATATTCAAATACAGCTTTAGATTGAAAACACAAAAGTGTAGTCTGATAACGGAGATATACAATATGTAGGACATCAAGGCATGGCCTTTCTATATATTTCTCAAAGAAAGAACATAGTCTGATTTTTGAAAATCCTTCACATCTGAGAATTAAATACAAGGTCTCAAACACATTTTGTTGCTGTTCAGATATGCATATGCATGTGCGTGTGTGCATAATTAGCTCACTCTACTTATTGTTGCTTATCATATGTAGACTAAACGTGGCCCAGCTCTCTGTTTGGAGGTCCCATGCTGTTGAACCAGTTGACTTTCAGGCATCTCTTTATTAATGCCCTCGGTAGCTCAAATTTAACATGTTTAATACTGAATCCCTCCACCCATAACCATTGTTAAGTGCTTGATCTTTCTTTATAACAAATGGATTAGAGCCTGAGATTGATGAAAAACACCACAATTTCCCTGGATGCTCAAAGCAGAAAACGCCACCCTTCTTATATCACCAGCCCAATCAAGTAAACAGATTAGATAATGCTCAGCATCCCACCATCCATCACTGACTGGTTTCAGACTTTCAATATTTCCCCAGTGAATTTCTGAAATAGCTTCAAACTAGTCCTTCTTGATTAAAACGAATATCCTTACAGTCCATTTTCTGTATTTCTACTTTTTCCTTGGGATAAAATATAAGCGTTTAATACTTATTATATCAGATGTTTCATGAAGTGGCTTCACTGTATGCTTTTTATATAAGGGCTAGCTAGCCACATATGAAGGCACTTGCGGCATAATCCTCACTTTTTTTCAGCCTCCTTGTTTTTGCCCCTTCTACTCTGATGACCAGTATTGTTCTTTTATATTCTAATTAACTAGCATCTCTGGCATCTCTTCTCAAATTCTGTTCTTCAATCACTTTGATTTGTCCAACACTTCTGGGCTCCATTCACGTTCATGTCTAAATCATCTGATCAACAGAACGGCCATGCCTTGAGTCTCATCATCAAAGGACACAACTTCTCCTTGAAGAGTCTTAACCCACGTGCCTTAAATCCCTCTTTATGTTTTATTTGCTTTTAATAGTGGTTGATGGTCAAAATTTTAATAACTAAAACTTTATCACTCTACCCTATTAATTAAACTACTTTTATAGTTTTTCCCAGAGGGAATTTTTACATTAGGTGTAATATTGGACAAAATGACTTCAAAAGTCCCTCCTGAGATTTTTGAATTTTTATTGCTCTGCAATACCACACATTTTATTATTCCGTAGCTATTTTGCCACCTGCTTACAATATTGCAATGGAAATAGATGCAGAGTTGTGTATAGTTTAAGGTGGCACTCTGTGTTTTCTCTTGGAACCTTGTTTTTCTGCATACATCAGTATATTGGACCTTGAGTCCTTAAGAATACTTTCTTTGAATCATGCTGCAACTCCCAGCCTTTCCAGAAACTACTCATAACTGCTTAGCTGATAGTCACATATGACGGGTGGGCTGTTAACTCAAAATATTGTCAGTCTCTTCAGGTTTCTGTGAATCTATGTAAAACAGTGCTAAATCATTCTTAGCATGGTCATTAAGAAACAGTTAGGCCTCCATGAATATTACTCATTCTTTTGAAACACATTGAAGGTATAATGTTATAGCAAAACTGAAAACCATGATTCCAGAATAATGATATCTGTGGGGTAGGGCACATGTGTGTAAGGATTGAAAAAGTTGGGTGGAACATGAATGAATATAAGACAGCAGGGGTGTGAAGGAAGCTGATAAACTGTGCCTGCTTGAAGTGTTTGATCTGCAGTGGCACATATGGTCAGATCCAAAGGTCTTAAGAGATAACAAGGAATCCTTGAGTTGAATGCCATAGAAATCCTGCTGCCTGTTGATGAATTATTGAGCCACTATAAGAATTAGTTTCTTTAGCAATAAAAATATATTATTTCATGGCTATTGACCATGTGAATAAAAGTTAGTTACTGGGCTCCATTCTATCAGACAGAAGTGAAGGTGTTCTCTAATAGTTTACTCTGTGAATCTGTAGAAAAAAGAATATGTTGGAAACAACAACAAATTTCCTAATCCTCACAGCTTCTAGAAGGTTTCTTTAAAAATAATTAAGGATTTTGTATTTAATATTTCACTTCCAATTCTACTTTCAGTTAGAAAGGTAAAGTTATCCCTAATCAAAAGTTCTGGCTCAAACAAGTCACAAAACCAAAGATATGTACCCTTAAAGCTGTTTTCTTTCTATAATGTTTTTTCTGTCTTTTTCTCTTTCTTGCTTTTCCAGGCTTGGTGTAGAAGTCTGGAGATGGGAACCAGTTATTCTCTTCCTTCTCAACACTGTGTATGTATTATATTCAGTTTTGTCACTGCTCATCCCTCAGAATCACACTGTACTCAGTTTTGGATATCATGCAAATAGTAATTGCAGATTTCATTTTACCCGTAACTTGAATACGGAGCCTCTAGAACGAAAGTTTTCCTGCACTCTCTAATACTATTCTGCCAATCCTATTTGAGAAAAAAATAGATTCATATAAAAAACTGTAGCAAAATGAAAATGATCTCTAACTATAATTTAGAGCTACGTGAATCTGTGGTAAATGGAGTAGGCTTGGAAGGAAAATTTCTAATCCTCATGACTTCTAGGGCCTTCTATTAAAAGTAATTTGTGTCTATTATTCTACTCTCAAATCCCACATTTTAAACTACTAAAGAGCTAGAGATAGTGACATAGGCTTTCTACAATAAAATAAGGATTTAAGATTGTTATTGGTTCTCATTCATAGTGTGATGAAAAGAAAAACAAACCTCTCTTTTTCTGTAATGGGGTACATTTATATGTATGAACTAAAAAATATTGCGTATATATCAAGATAATACTTACTATTTTATAGTTACTAATGATAAAATTAATTATTGAGCATCTTTTATGTTAAAATAATTATAACTATGTTAATCACGATTCCCAGAACGATACTATGAGAAAGCTATGATAACAGAGGCCACAGGAATAAACTGATTAGTCCGATGCCACTGAACCTGCACATGTCAAAGCTGGAGGTAAACCTAAACCTATTTGACTCCATATTTTACATGCTCAATTTTGGTACATTGTTTTTATTTTAAAGATGTGGGGTACAATTCAGGGTTAGGTATACAAATGTTCATTATGCAGGCACCCTTGTTGATGAGGTGTGCCCCTCCCTCACCTGGCAGTTTCCCTCAACTGCCAATCCCACTCCCTCTCTCATGTCAGTTTCCCACTACTGCCAATCAAGTACATGGTTTTGTAGGATCACATGAGTTGCACATGGAAGAAAGAAGCCTATTAAGCATATATATATTGTGGATTTAAACTACATTTTAGGAGACATAAGGTTGGGGAAGTAACTAGGAAAAATGTGAATATGAAAATATTTGAGTAAAATATCTTCTGTATTATTCTTTGCAAAGTAAAAGTGCCTAATATACGTGTTATTGTTGTAGTGGCAGTGTACATAGATGATTTAACTCTCACTAAGTGTAGTTACAAAATTATTCAATAAGTCAAAGGTTCAAAGTTGACCGAAACATGGAAATTGATGGATAGGACATTGTTTCAATAATAATTCATTTTTTCTTTGTTTTGGCTATTCACCGTGTTAGTGTATTTTCTTTCCTTTGAAACATAACTGACAGAAATAGTGCAGGAAGAGGGAATCTATGCTTAACACCCTCACAACAGGGTGCACAAGGAATTAGGTGGTTACAACAAGTTCCCAAGGCTATATAAAATCCACAAATAATAAGAATTAAGAAATAAGTTATGGGATATATGCTAAAATATAGAAGTTAATTGTATTTATATATACCAGCAACAAACAGACAATGAAACTTTACAATATTCAATTTACAACCACATCAAGATACATCTAAAATTTAGTGATAAATCTAATAGAAATTGAATGTATCCAATCCCCAGATTTATGGAAAGTTATTTGGAAAACCTAGGAAAAAATCCTAAATAAATTGAAGGATGTGTAATATTCATGGATAGGAGGACCCAATATTGCAAAATATTTCATTTGTAACCAAATTGATATCTAGATTAAATGGAATCCTCAGCAAAGTCCAGCATTAAAAATATGCCATTGGATAAGCTGATTTTAAAATTTTATAGAAGTTGAAAAGGTCAAGTACATCCATTTTAATCTTAAAAAATATCAAATTGGGAGATATCAACTGAATATTAAAAATTATTATAAAGTTGCAAGGATGAAAATAAAAAAAGAATATTTAAAAATGCTAAACCTGGGCCACATGTGATGACTCACACTTGAAATACTAGCAATTTGAGAGGTTGAGACGGGAGAATTGCTTGAACCCAGGAATCTGTGACCAGCTAGGCAACATAACGAGACCCCATCTCTACAAATAATCAAAAAATTGGCTGGGAGTCCCAATACCTGTAGTTCCTGTACTCGGGAGGCTGAGGTGGGAGGATCACCTGAGCCCAGGAGACTGAGGCTTTGGTGAGCTGTGATCATGCCGCTGCACTTTAGTCTGGGTGACAGAGTGAGACTCTGACTCGAAAAACAAACAAACAAATAACCAAACATAATTCCAACCCTAGAGTAAAAGTTTGGTAAATTAGAGTACATTCATATTAATGTTAAAATCTTTTATTCATCATTAGGCACAGAAAGAAAATGAAAAGGCAATCCACAAAAGAGGAGAAGACATTTGCAATACTTGTAACAGACTAAAGTCTAGCTCACATACAATGAAGCCTTTAAGGTAATAAAGGAAGTTCCTGCAAAATAATAAGAAAGCAGAAGAGTAACCCAAGGGAAAAATAAGCAGGACACTTGCATAGGCATTGCGCAAAGACAAGTCTCAAAGGCCTCGTGGGTCAGGGCCTTCTATGACTTCTCTGGTCTTTCATTCTACTGATCTTCACTCTGCAACACTCACACTGGCCCTTTTTGCTCCTTGAATTCGTCCAGTGTGATCCTGCCTCAAAGCCTTTACGCGTGCTGATCTCTGTTCTCTTCCCTCAAATATCTCTATGACTTACTCTCAATTCCTTAAGAATGTTGCTAAAATGTCATCTTATCAACTAAGACTTCCCTTACCACTCAGTCTTAAGTAGAACTTCTTATCATGCTCTTGCTTTTGCCTCTCGTCACTCGTCACAATGTGGCTTTCTACTTATTTATTTGTTTATTATTTCCCGTTCCCTCTCCACCCCCTACAATGCATGTAAGGCTACATGAGGACAAAGACGTTATTAGTTTTGTTCGTTCACCAACCGACACTTCATAAATATTTATTGATTAGATAACAAGATAGAGGACCTGAAATATTTTTTGAGGGGAAAAATATAAATTACATTTTGCTTTTACTGTTTTAAATTAGAGATGATTATTAGTTATCTGTATGGAGATGTCAAGGAGGCAGCTACAAATTAAATTCTGATACGCAAAAGAAATTCAGGCTTAGGTATAAAGAAGGATCACATATAACTCATACATTGTATATTAAGAAAATGTGCAAGGGGGAACTCAAACTACAAAACTCATATGTATGCTATAGGCAGTCGTCATAATAAAAATGAATAAATTTCAATATTCATTAATGACCCCTAATTTTTCTTTCATTTATCATCACCCACCACAACCAAATAAACAAAAATAATATAGTGTTCAAAATTCTTTT
Source organism: Tarsius wallacei (assembly GCA_963574415.1). Classification (NCBI taxonomy): domain Eukaryota; kingdom Metazoa; phylum Chordata; class Mammalia; order Primates; family Tarsiidae; genus Tarsius; species Tarsius wallacei. Next base: position 29,004 of record CAUYQG010044027.1, on the reverse strand, counting down.
ACACCCAATTATGTGCGTCCATATTTAAAAATAATAAACAAAACTTTTTAGAACTATAAGATAAATTGAATAAGACATTAGTTCAGTTATAGTGCAAAATGTTTAATCTAATCATTTTACAGATTATGAAACCAACAAATAAATTTAAGAAAGGAATTTTAATAGTACAACCAACATCTTTGTTTAGACATACACTTCTACACATGGAACATGGTGAAGGTTCTATGGAGCAATGTGGACAACGTGATTCTAATATTTTAACACAAAAATATGTCAACAGTGAAAAAGTGCAAATGCTATATGTCACACTCTCAGACAATAATTCAGAAAATTAGAAGTAAACAATTGCAAGTGTGTGTGTGTGTATATATGTATATATAATATACATTATATATAAATGTATAATCTCAAAGTTTCAAGTGATAGAGAAACACAAATATGAAATAAACAATGAACAACACTTGTGATACAAATTACTTGGAAATGCTGGATAAAATATACAATAAACCATCATTTTAAATTTTTCTTATTATAGTAAAATATACATAATATTTACTATTTTAATCATTTTTAAGTGTACTTTTCAGTGCCATAATGTACATTCACACCATTGTGCAAACATCACTGCTACCAATCTCCAGAATTTTTTCATCTTCTCAAACTAAAACTCTATATTCATTAAACAATAACTTCTGATTTTTCCCTTCTCCCAGACTATGCCAACTACCATTATAATGATGCTATCATATTTGGCATACAAGTATCTGTTAGGTACCTTGTGTACACATAATTTTAATATTTTAAGTACATATTTGATCTCATAAAAAGTAAGAATATCTAAAGACATTAAACAAAGAGAATATTAAAAATATCATAACTCATTTATTCAGGGTTACTTACAAACATGATAATTATGGTTCTTAGGTTTTACAGATTCCTGAAAACCAAGAAGTAGTAGGGTCTTGGCTCAGGAGAAATGGGGGGAACTAAGAATCTCAAAGCAAAAATTGGTCTTCTGTATAGACAAAACCCTTGAAACATCGAATAAAATCAAACTAGAAACCTCTTTAGAGAGTCACACCTTCAAAAAGCAAGCTACCCATTTCTGTACATGAAACTTATGTTTGAAATATAAAATTACCAAATACACAAGGAAATAATAACAAAATTTAACTTTCAAGATATCCAGACATTTGTATTATCAGAGAGATATAAAAACAAAATACTATATTACTGAAGAGATTAGGCAGCTTTTTACAATAATCAAATAGCTGTAGAAGAGATTAATCAATTTATTTTAAAAACTCATTTAACAGCAGATTGGATATAGATGAAGAATAAATTAGCAAAATATAAAAAGCTAGAGAAGCTAGCATTAATTTTACAAAAAGATGGGGAGAATTAATAAAAATTTAAAATACAGTAAGAGAAATAAGAGAAAAATCCGACAAAATTTGAATAAGAGCCCCAGAAAGGTTAAATATAGAGAATGACAGCAAGGTAGTACTTAGAGTTCAAACAATGTATTCCAGATCTGATTGAAGACATGAACTCTTCACTTCAGGAGGCAAAACAAATTCTAAGTAAAAGAAGTAAAAGCCAAAAATTAGAATAAAAAAATAATTACCTGCCAAAAAAATATTTCTTCTAATAGTGGATTGCAGCAACAGTAGCAACCAGAGAACAGCACTTTGAAGTACTAAGAAAAAAAATTACCAAGACTTTTGCATGCATTGGAATGATCATTAAAATGAGTGGAAATTAAAAACATCTCAAACTAACAAAAGTGATTTACCAACAAGTCTGTGTGAGTGGAAATTCTGAAGCATGTACTTAAGAAGAAAGAGACATGTACTCAGAAAGAAGAATTAGGATACAAGAAAGTGGAATGAATCAAACAACTGGCACAGCTCTAAGTAAATGAAAATTACACTGATTATATGAATAATTTGAATAAAAATGGGTAGACCTAATACTGTCTAAATAACATGGAAGGTGCAGGAAGATTGATTTGATTCTCATGATGGCTGAAAAGCAAATGTGGAGAAATAGAGTTTAAAATGTGCACACTAAATAAGGATGTGGAAATGTTAAAATTATAGGAATAAAACATATGCATCAAGCAAATAATAATGATAAAGTAGATACATCTATAATACACTTATAAAAATTATGCTTAAGCATAGAGTCACCATATGATCAAAGCTGCAACTATGAAGTAGTGGAAAGTAATTTAAAACAATAATTTAGCTTCACTTATCTAGTCTTAACCACTTAAGACAAAATATTAATACAATTCTATGAAAAAATTAACATATACAATATCATAGTGAGAATTTAACCAACTCTCGGGAATTGATAGATTAAGCAGGTAAGAATTGCAAGACAATAGAGGATTTGAATAACATAAGTAGTAAACTTGAGTCTTGCTCCTAGCAGCAAAGAATATTCTTTTTTGTTTTTAAGCTCACATAAATTAACATTGACTACATGTTAGACTCTAAACTAAGTTTCAGCAAATCTGTAATTATTCTCATAGTTTAGAGCACATGTGACCAAAATAATTATATTATAATTAAATAACAAAAATTATAATTAAATAACAAAAATAAAAAATAAAAACCTATATCTTTTGTGGTTAAAAAAAACCTAAGCCATTAATAAATCAAAGTGTAGTTTATGATTGATATTAGTGAATATTTAGTTCTAAAGAGTAATACAAATACAGCATATCCAGATGTATGGTCTGTTGCTAAGTTATACTCAGAAGAAAATTTATATTCTTAACTGCTTATATTAGAAAGGCAGAATGATTGAAAATTAATGATCAAAGTGTTCATTATAAAGACTGAAGATAGATATAAAAAAATTTAAAAAAGATAAAAATCTAACCTAGAAGACAGGGAATGCTAAGGAAAATAACAAAGATTGTGCCGAATAAAAACAAGAAGGAGAAAGAATCACCAAAAGCTGGGAAAAGCGGGAAAAGTTCAAAAGAAGGACAAGACGCAGTGGAGCCAGAGTGCTACCATCTAAGAGCTGGAGCCACAGAGCTTGCAATTCCCACTGAAAACTACTGAAATGTTGGGCCCGTCACTGCTTCTTCATAAGGATACCAAGGTGACATGGCATGTTAAGCATGGCCGTTGACAGATCACTGTGTACATTACTTTTCAGGAATAAAAATGGAGGTACTTCTGTTCATGCAATCTCTGAGTTGACCCTTAAAAAAAATATATATATATATATATATATATATATAATATATATAAACAGAAAGAATGCCAAAAATTATGAAAGAGAATCGTAAACTAGGAACAAACTTTGACAAGGCTGATCAAAGATAAAAGGAGAGATGACATTGTTAATTCTAGAAATAAAAAGAATATTACAAACAACTTAATGCCATGGAAATTCTCTGAAATAAATAATAAATAATTTTTCAGGAAGACAAATCTATCAACAGTGAAAGCAGGAGGACTGAAAATTTCTTGATCCTAATAATAGAGTTCTATTAAATCTCTAAATCAAATATAATAATTAATAAAAGATATGTTTGTTAGAAATTATTCCAGGATGCCATTTGACATAGTATTGGAAGTTCTAGCTGGTTCATTAAGAAGAGAAAAACAAACAATAGATACTAGATTGAAAAAGAAACAAATTTGTTATTATTCCAACTGATAATTTTGTACGATTTAAAAGAAATTACTCACAAATGTTTAGCATTGTCAAGAGAGTGCAGAAAGAATGGTACAGCAAGAATAGTTTGAATTCTTATACGCTAGCAACAACATTTATGAAAATTTAACATTTCAGAGAACTTTTTTTAACATCAATAAAAATCAGGAAATAAATATATAACAAAATATATATGAGACTTTTATGGAGAGAAGCATATATGTTATTGAAATCCACTTTCAAAAGTCCTGCGTATGTAGAATTTTGCCAAAAATGGTAATGGTTAACACTTTTATATCGCTTATTATGTTACAGATACTGTTCAAATGCTCTTTTTCCCGTAACACTCATATAAGGTAGGCACTGTCATTATCCGAATTTTCCAAATAAGACAATGGAGATAAGGAGAGGTAGAGTGACTTTCTTTTTGTTATATGGCTAGTAGATAGAAGTTCTAGGATTCAAATCAGTAGAATCTCCAGAACCTTAGTACTTAAACACTTGGCAATGCTCCCTCTTCAATGATGATAAATGGAAAGACACAGTATGTTAAAAAAGTCTAACTTTCCAGGTTAGACCATAAATTTAATGCAACTTAAATCACTATAGCTGGTTTTTTTTTTTTTTTTAGAAAAATAAAACTTAACAGGACAATATTTAGAAGTATACAGAAGAACAGAGACATGAATAGCAAGAATAATTTTATGGTAAAACCATTTAGGAGATCTTGACCTACAAGTTATTAAGATTTATTGGCTGGGCGCGCTGGCTGAAGCCTGTAATCCCAGCAATTTGGGAGGCTGAGGTGAGAGGATTGCCTGAGCCCACGGGTTGGAGACTACCCTGGGCAACTTGGCGAGACCTCATCTCTACGTGACTGTAGTTCTGGCTACTTGAAAGGCTGAGGCAGAAGGATTGCCAAAGCCCAGCCTGGGCAACGGAGTGAGACTCTAACTCAAAAAAAAAAAAAAAAAGATTTTATTGTAAACTTCACCTGTATGATGACCATTTATGTACCTAATCCTGAATGTTACCCACATCTTTATTTTGTTATTATTATTATTATTATTATTATTTTTTGAGTTGGAGTCTCACTCTGTCGCCCAGGCTGGAGTGCAGTGCCCGCTCCCGGCCACCGCAGCCTCGACCTGCTGGGCTCCTGCGATCCCTCCACCTCAGCCTGCCAAGTACCTGGAACTACAAGCGCGCGCCACCACACCCGACTAATTTTTTGATTTATTGTAGGAATGAGGTCTCACCAAGTTGCCCAGGCGGGTCTCGAACCCGCGGGCTCAGGCAATCCACTCACCTCTGCCTCCCAAGGCGCGGCACTACAGGCTGAACCACTGAGTCCGGCTCCCCACATCTTTAAAATAAAATTAAAAAAAAGAAATTAATTAAAAAATACCAATTCAGACATTCTGTTATGGATGCAATGATAAGGAACTAGACAGAGAGAAGGAAATAAAACTCAGAAATAGAGTCACACTTGATATGTGACAGAAGTACTATTCTAGACCGATGAGTAAACAGAGCATATTTGGAGAGAATGATAGTAGGACAATTAGCTCTCCAACAGGTAAAAATGAAAATGGGTGACTATCTGTCACCATATGTGAAAATCAATTAAAAATCTGAGTGAAGAGATAAAAACTCACAGGCTTTCCAGTAATAGAGTAAGAGATTATCTATGATTTGAAGTAGAGAAAGATTTCTTTGAAGGATAAAATCCCAAGCCATAAAGGGAAATGTATTTATTTATTTATTTGCATCAATGTCATTACTTTTAAAAAGAGTATGAAATTTAAATGACTGTTTATTAAAAAAAGAAACAGAGCATATTAATATAAAACATATTTTCATAAAAAGAGAATGACCATCATTAATAAAACAAACAACAACAGATGCTGGCGAGGATGCAGAGGAAAAGAAACGCTTCTACACTGCTGGTGGGAATGCAAACTAGTGCATTCTCTTTGGAAGAAGTGTGGCGATTTCTGGAAGAACTAGAAATTGACCTTCCATATGACCCAGCAAATCCCCTGTTGGGAATATACCCGGAGGAACTCAAATCATTCTTCAAAAAAGATACTTGCACACGCATGTTTGTTGCAGCTCTATTCACAATAGCAAAAACATGGAACCAACCATGCTGCCCATCAAAGCTGGGCTGGATTAAAAAAATGTAGTCCACATACACAATGGAATATTATGCAGCCATAAAGAAGGACAAACATATGCACTTCGAAGCAACTTGGAAGTATTTAAAGTCTATCATACTCAGTGATCTATCACAGAAACAAAGAACAGAGTAGCATATGTTCTCACTTGCAGGCAGACCTTGAACAATTGTCATAATACTACAAGAAAGGGATTGACAGTAGTGGAAAACTGCTAGGGGAGGAGGAGTGAGATTGGCAGTTGAGGGAAACTGCTAGGGGAGGGAGGGGCATACCTCATCTACAAGGGTACCTGCATAATCAATGTTTGTATACCTAACCCTGAATTGTACCTCACATCTTTAAAATAAAAAAATAAAATATCAAAAATTATATTTTCCAAGTAGAACGAGTCTTAGAAATAGTGTCATCTTCATGGATTTACATTTTTTAAAAATCTCTTTACTCTCTGGTTTAATAGGAGATAATGTGATTATCATATGTGCTCCTCCATTCAATCTGTTGCAATATGGATTTTAGATTGAAATATAAAAAGAAAATTTGGCCACACTCAGATGTGTAGTTAGAAAAGAAAGTGTATTTTAATCATTTTTTAAACATAATTACAAATAATTTTTTATACTACACCAAAACTTGACAGATGGTAGTTTCTAAAAGGTTAGTTTCAATGTGGTATGCAAAACCTATAAAATAACTTTTTACATGTGATTAAACTCCATTGGTTTATTCTAGAAGTAAAATGAAAATTTCCCTCATGTAAATTTTGATATATAATGAATTGGTTATTTGGAAAATATGCTTTTCTGAAACATGCAGATCTTTCAAATGTTGACACTTTCCATTATACAATATAAAAATAACATTTACTAATATCACCACTGATGCCATCAGAAAAGTCTTTAAGTTGTGGGAGATTGTCCAATTTATTGTAGAACATATAGGCTTTCCAAAATTCTGATTTTTTTATTGTAAGTTTTAATTTCATGTTGGCAATAAACATCGTGAGTTTTTATTGAAATGAAAAGCTTACTTTATTCATTTTTGAAAAAATGTCTGCCAAATAACGCTGTCTAAATAACCAAAGTTTCTCAGTTATTATTTTTTTGTAAAAAACAAGTAATTCAGCTTGCAAGTCAAAATATCTCACATATGCTGGTTTTTAAAAATATAATTACTTACTGCACTTTATGAAGCAGCATCGCTTTATACATATGTCTTATTTGGGTACATGGAATATTCACAAGATACGTACTATAGGGTAGGTAGTTAATAAAATGGTATTTTTCTGCTCCATCAAGATTTGTAGGTGAAACTGAGTTTTTCTTTTATTTTCTTTTTCTCTGAGTGGTGTTAAAACAATTCAATGACTTCTAGTACAGTTTAGTGCCATTGGTTTAATTCTTGCTAAGATGCCATAAGTTTTACCTATTGCTGTTTTTGTACTATTATCACTAACATCAACACAGAAAAAGAGGCAAAATACGACTTAAGGTTATTATGAAAGTATTTTTTATCTTCTGGACTCCTAATATGGTCTCGAAGACTCCTCAAGATCAACAAAACATATTTTGAAACTTTGGGTCTAGAGATAACAAATACAAATACAACGGTGCAGTGTATAGATACACTGATTCTGTAACTATTGCAGTGAGAAAGGAAAATTGTAAAAACTATTAAAAATATTAAAAGCCTTGCCTTACCAGATTATAAATGTTCTATAAGTCTTCAAATTTATATATACGTGGAAATGATATGGCAAAAGACATATACACCAGTGAATCAGATTGTATGGTGTAGGTTCAGAAAGAGGTTCAAGTATATTCGGAAGATAAATGAAAAGTTGTACTTCAATTAAGGGGAAGATGGTTTTTGTAATCTATGATGCTTTCATAGTTGGTCCTAGATCTGACTGGAAAAAAAAATACACTACTTATGGTGGATTGTAAATTGCTATAATGTATATAGAAGTAATCTGGCAAGATTTATTAAAGTAAAAAGACAGCATACTTTGTAATACAGAAATGCGACTTTTGGAGAACATTTCCTTTGGAAGTAAAAGAAGTTGTAAATAACCATGTGTGCATAAGAATATTGTGATCTTGTTTATAGGAGTAAATATTGGAAAATAAAATCCCAAATGTCTTTAAATAGGAAATTGTTGAAATATTTGGTTAATGCATACCATGAAATATAATGCAACAGTTACACATAAGCTATGTGGATGACTTGCAGAAATTTCTTGTTGAATTAAATAAGAATAATAGATAGTATAATAATATATGTAACATATAATAATGTGTGTGTGTATGTAAATAGTTATGTGTCACTTTAATGTGATGTTGTAGTACATCTGAGAAATGCATTGTAAGGCAATTTTGTTGTTGGGTGAACATTATGCCATGCACTTACACATACCTAGATGGTATAGTTTATTACACACCTAAGCTATATGGTGTGGCCTATCTCTCCTGGGCTACAAACCTGTCTAGTATGTTACTGTACTAAACATTATAGGTTACTGTAGCACAATGGTAAATTTTTGTGTGTATACAAACATAGAAACGGTACAATTCTAAACATAGAAAAGGTACAATAAAAATACAGTGTAAAAGATAAACATGATACATCTGTCTAGGGCACTTACTATTCATGCAGTTTGCTGGACTGGAAGTTGCACTAGGTGAGTCAGTGAGTGGGAAAAGCGTATGTGAAGACCTGGGACATTACTAAACACTGCTGTAGAAGTTATATACACTGCACACTTAAGCTACATTAAGTTTATTTAAAAATTCCTTCTTTAATAATAAATTAGACTGGGCACGGTGGCTCAAGCCTATAATCTCAGCACCTTGGGAGGCCAAGGCAAGAGGATTGCCTGAGCCCACGGGTTCCAGACCAGCCTAAGCAATTGGTGAGACCTCATCTCTACAATAAATCGAGAAAAATTAGCTGGGCCCTGTAGTTCCAGCTAGTTGGAAGGTTGAGGTAGAAGGATCACCTGAGCTAGCAGGTTGAGGCTGCAGTGGCCGTGAGCATGCCACTGCACTCCAGCCTGGGTGACAGAGTGAGACTCCAACTCAAAATAAATAAATTAATTAACCTCAGCTCATGATAATTTTTATTTTATATTATTTTTATTTTAAAGATATGGGGTGCAATTCAGGGTTAGGTATACAAATGTTCATTATGCAGGTACCCTTGTTGATGAGGTGTGCCTTCTCCCCTGCTGCCAATCCCGTCCCACCCCTCCCCTGGCAGTTTCCCACAACTGCCAATTCCTTTCTTATAGCATTATGATTAGGGTCTATGGTACTGAGTGATCCATCACAGAATCAAAGAACTGAGTACCACGTGTTCTCACTCATAAGAAGAGCTTGAGCAACTTTTTTACTTTAAAACTTTAAATATTCAAAAAACTCTTTGACTTAGATCATAGCACACACACACAACTGTACAAAATTATTTTTTCTTCATATCTTTATTCTATAAGCTTTATTAATTTTAATTTTTTTTTTACTTTTTAAACATTTTTATTAAAAAACGAAGACACAAACACACACATTTAGCCTAGGCCTACACAGAATCAGAGTCATCAATATCACTGCCTTCCACCTCTACCTTTTGTCCCACTGGAAGGTCTTCAGGGGCGATGACACTCTTGGAGCTGTCCGTTCCTGTGATACGAAGGGCCTGCCTTAGGCTTTTTTTATAGTGAGTTTTAAAAAATACATAGGAATACATTCTAAAGTAACAATAAAACGTATAGCATAGTAAATCCCAAACAGTAAAGTCATCATTTATTATAGTTATCAAGTATTATGTACTATACGTCAGTGTATGTGCTATACTTTTATATGACTGGCAGAACAGTATGTTTGTGTACAAAAGTATCACCATAAAAAAACATAAGTGATATGTAGCATTATGACAATAACGACTTCACTAGGTGATAGGAATTTATCAGCTCCATTGTAATCTTATGGGACTACTGTTGTGTATACAATCTATCGTTGACCAGAACATCATGGTGTGTGCTTGACTGCACGTATACTGTATACTATATTAACATACATCTACTATGTATATGAACATACATATAGACAAGAAAAAAAGTGAAAATTGAGAGGGCAAAGAGGCAGGTAACACATTTTAAAAATGTTTACAATGAGTTTATAAGTATGTTAAAATGGAAACAAATGGAGTTGCTATTCTGAAAAAAATCATTTAAAACAGTAATTTTATTCCCTTATCTTTTCTCTCAATGAAAGCCTTATGTAATGTAAGAAAAAGGAGAATTAAAATAGTTAACTGGGTAATTTGCATTGAATCTTTAATGTAGGCACGTATGCTAATGTGATGAGTGATCTACAATATGCACCAGGACTCAAATAATTTCTCTGCATTTCATTCCTCAGTTTGTCTAGTCTCCTACCAAGACCACACATTCTTAATTTTGAGAAATAAATTCATATATGCAACAAGACAAATACCATCTCCCTGGTCTTCAGTAGCTCTGTAGTCTTCCATACACATTTAGAATACATAATAATAGAAGAGACAGATTTCTCCATTTATTTAGGTCTCATTTTACAGCTCAATAAAATTTTATAACATTCTCTTAGAAATTTTACATACTTTTGTCATGTTTATTCCCAAATACTTAATATTCTTTCACACTCTTTTAAATGGTGCCATATATAATTGTTTTCTGGTTGTTTGTGGCCAACGTGAAATGCAAATGGCTTTTATTATAGTTTGATATCCAATTCTTTTGCTAATATCTCCTATTACTTCAGTAATTTGTAGTTTTTTTTTCTACCTTGAGAGGTGAATTTATTCTTATCTTCCTGGATTGATTTGAGTCTCCTATAAATTAGGATAATGAACAATTTCTCTTTGATTCCTGATTTGAAAGAGAATAGGTCTAACATTCAGGTGTTTTCTGTATCTATGTGTACATGTGTATGTCTTTTATTCCTCATTTTTTGTGAAATTCTTTTGACATAAAAGTGTGTCAAGTAACTTGGAATATTTTTTATTATACCTTCTGTAAAGATGATATATTTTGTCCCTTTTAACCAGTTACTGAGGTAAATTTACAATTTTATAATATTAAAATTATATTATCTACATTATGAAATGCATAGATAGTATACATTTTCTCAATACTCAATTTGTATTTCTTGAGCTCATGGAAATAAGAAGAGCTCTTTGTTTTCAGGTGAGTTCTTATGTATTAAATCAATAATATTAATTGTAACTTTTAGGTCTTCTATGTCTTCGCCTTTTCTTCTTTATATGTTTTGTATTTATACTTTTATATTATTAATTTATTTCTATATTCTCTAGCATCTTAATTTTATTTTGATGCTGCATATTTATTACATAAGTATTAATTTTATTGTAGATCATAGTTTTATACTAATTAAATCTTTCCTTGTCACGTTCACTTTGCTTGGATACAATTTAGCCTAGTTTGATGTTAATTTTATGACATTATAAATACTTTTAAACTGAGCACGTTATTTGATGCATTTAAATCTTTTGGGGGAAAGACCAGAGATGATATCAGATAGTATGTAGGGGGAATACCTAGAAAGGTTTAGTGACTGGGATCACAGGAATTTTCATTAGAATTTCTCTTGCTTCAGTTACTGACAAACTTTTATAAGTCTCAATGTCTTCGTTTTGAAAATTGAAATGATAAAATGTACAATTCTTAGGTTGATATGACAATTGAATTTTTAAGTTATCTAAATTATAGTGCTTGTACATAGTATTATTATGCATAATAATACTATTGTATATTATATAATACATATGACTATTATATTATATAGCATAATAATACTGTAATAATAGTAGTAATAATTTTTTCTCTGTTTCTTGAACTTTAAAGAGGTTAAGGTTATGGCAAGCAGATAGAAAAGAAGATAACCCAGAAAGAAAAATGATTGGATAAGAATTTTAACTTGAAAACAAAAGATATTTAAGTAAAACTGCTGAGAAAAGTTTATATTTGATAAAGCAGGAAATAGAAATATATTTGAATCAGGAACCATTGAATAATATGCTGAGGTTTTTAATTTTCATATTGTTATAAAAATATTGGCCTTCAAAATAGCATATTTGATTTATGGGATAGAAGCATGATGATGGAAAATATTTTTTCTGCACTCATGTCTTGACCACCATTCTTGTCAGAAAACTTATAAATGTTTTATGTCAGATTGCTTTTAGCTGTATATTTGTTTTATCTTTCTGTGTATCTGGCTGCAGAAAAGGCATAATCTGTGTCCTTAATGCAAGTCCTAGATAAACTTAAACCTTGTTTACTGACTGGAAGCTAGAAATTGACCTTATGGGATCAATTACTAGCTGTCTGAAGAAAGGAGCATTTGAGATAAGCTGGACAATGGATTAAAAGATTTTAAAATATCAAATAATCATTCTAATAAAAAAACACAGAAAAAAACAAAGTCTAAGAATTGATTTTTAGAGATCAGAGACCAAAGGTTATTATATGTACCTGCACACATATATGTATACGTGTGTAAAGAAACCGTGGTGCAATATACTGTATACACACAGCTGAATTAACTGAAATAATCTTTTCTTACTGTGAAATCTGTTTACATTTTTAAGTCAATATTTCTATTGTTACTTATAATAGTGTTCATTATTATATCTCACTGGCAAAATTTTCTATCTTTGGTGTGCAATATTTAAGTGATGTTAATGAAAGAGTTAATAGTATGTTAAAAAATGAAAAGTAAAATAACAATATTTTTATTGAAATAGCCACAGTGTATCACAAGCATTACTAATTGACACTCTGATGACTGCCTGTCCTTCCATGGGTACACTTCTATTTTCAGATTTGCAAACCCAAATCTCTGCCTGGTTGCTAGATTTACTCTTCTTGTCTTCTTTTTTGTTTGAAAGAAATCACATTGGTCATCTTGTACATGTACATGGCAGCACTTTAATATGTATGATGGCAATAGTAATCAAAGAGTTTAAATCTTTTGTATAAATACTCATCTGAAATATTTGTATACCAGAAATTCTCATGTTTTTCCAGCACCATATCTTAGACTATTTAAAATTTTAACCATTGAGCTTTGTGGCAAAGATGTACATATGTTAATGACAGTCCTTTTAAAAGGCATGTATAAGTGTCCCTTCAACAAAACAAAACAAAACAAAACAAAACAAGAAAAGATGTAAAATAAGATCAATATCATGAGTTGACATTCGCACATTGAAACAGAAGCTCATTTGCTTGATTGGTATAAATATTTTAAAAACTAAACATCTAGACAAACATTTACATAAAACTGAAAATGTTTTGTACTTTTAAATTCAACAATTAAACATATATGTACCCATCCTATAGGCATATGTACTTGGACAAATATTCATGTATATAGATCCAGGTGTAGGCATCATTGCTAATTGTTGCTTTGTAGAAAAGAAAACAAATGATTGTATTGCACAGTATTACAGAGTATATGTCTTTAAACATACACAGATATAGGTATATACAGGCATAGGTATATTCATTGACATATATTTTTTATATTTCATTTGTGACACTGTCCTGTTGGTGGTTGTCTTATGATAGAAGGAGACTGGATGGCAGTCTTGTTTATGTGTCTGCTAGAACATATACAAACATCAAAAGAGTAGCAACAGAATCTTTAGAATGGGTGTTAATAGTCTGGTAGAATGTAGAACTTATTATTCCCTAAAAAACAAAATGATTATAAGAGGAATTGGAGGAAATAAGTAATTAGAGGTATTGGCAATATTGTTGAACAAGAAGTCATAATTATGCTACCTATCCATCATTGCAAAGCCAGTTTGAGAATCCAGAACCCATGTTTTTTAGTTACTTTGGAGATTCTTTAAGAAATACCCCATTGTCCATGTTCTTGATAACACAGAATTATATTATGTGGAAAAATGTGAACATAAACAACTCTTATTTATAAAGGGTTTTAGGTAAATTGTACTCTTAAGTTGGAAGGATTTTAGAAACACCTTAGCCATTTTCCCCTTATATTTTAGTTTCTATGCATGCCTGATAGTGATTCTTGATAAAAATTATTCCATATCTCATAAAGCTTATTTTAAAAAATGAGTATAAAATTGCATTTCTTGTTGATAAGAAGGCAATAAATCACAGTTAAATTGCATTGATTTTTAAAAATCACTGATGATTTTTAAAATAAAGGCATAGATTTTCTATTTCTTGGTGACATAAAATAATGCCACATCATACAATTAATGGGGTTAAAGGTTCAACAGAATACACATGTAGATTCACATGCATATAATATAAAAAGAAGAAGAAGAATCTTTTGAGATTTTTCATATCATATAATCTTATATACCCATTGTCTCATTCAATCTTCAATCTTATGAAGAATGTACATCTGCGATATAGCAGTAGACGCTTCCTTAGAAGTAAGAGAATTGAGACACTGAGAAGTTGCCTGATGCCACATAACCAGTAAATGGAAGAGCTGGGATTCATAAGTAGGGACTGTTACTGTTGTGTCTGCACTCTTAAATCCTTGCTCATCCTCCCTCCTAAACTATTTAAAATGCAGAATAAAATATTGATCGCAGCAAATTACAGAGCAGTATGCATTAAACAAACTTATCAATCTGCATATATGTATTATACAAAACATCTGAGAGGATACATAGCAGTGTTTGCTGTGAGAGTGTATTATGGATATGTGCATTACAAAGTTTATTTAATCTCCTTGGTGAAAGAACCCAGTTTGGGACCAGAAGATGTGTAGGATGGGTAACTTTATTTCAATACAAACTCTCTCTTTTTCTCTTTTCTCTCCCTTCAGTGAATGCCACCTCTTTTTCTTAGAAATTCAAGGTTACTTGATTTCTTTTTAATTTTCAAGACATTACAGCAATCCCCCTTCTGGGAATATACCCAGAGGAACTTAAATCACTCTACAAAAAAAGATACCTGCACGCATATGTTTATCGTAGCACTTTTATGATAGCAAAAACACGGAACCAACCATGATGCCCATCCACTGGAGTGGATAAACAAAAGTGGTACATATACACGATGAAATATTCCACAGCCATAAAGAAGAACAAAACTATGGACTTTGCAGCAACTTGGATGGATTTAGAGTCTTTAATGCTCAGTGATTTATCACAGAAAGAACTGAATACCACATGTTCTCACTCATAAACGGATCCTGAACATCTACCATAGTACTATAAGAAAGGGATCAGCAGTAGCCAGAAACTGCCTGGGACGGGGGTTTATAACATTAATAAAGGTACCTGATCTCAACCAGGCAAAGTGGGGAACAAAGGGAGGCCCAAACTTTTCCTGGATGATAACCACTTGTATACTACCTAATCCTGAATTGGATCTCACATCTTTAAAATAAAATAAATTAAAAAAAGACTTTTTGAAGTTATTTTATTTATAAAAGTTATTTTTGTTTATTGATACCTATTTAACATTGCTTTTAATTATTTTCAAATTTTATTTAGTGAACAAGATGGTGGCTAAGAATTTCTTATTAGTCTATACACATAAAGAATTTAGACGGAGGCAGTCTTAGGAGGAAATCTCACCATCACTACTATTTGTTATTGGTATGATTTGGACAAAAGTATTAAACATTCAAAATTTGTTGTCTATAAAGTTTATGCTATTATTAGCTTTATAATTTTACTTAAGGAATACAAATTTAATATAATGAAATTACTCTAAAAATGGCTGTCAACACTTTTTCTTATTCCGGTACATGGCCCTTCTCTATCAAGAGTCTGTTTTTATCCCCTGAATTTAGACTGGCCTTGTGTAACTTGCTTTGGCCTAGAAGCTTTTGCTTTTATTCTCTTGGAAACCAGAATCCATTTCAAAAAGATCAGACTGCAATATGAATGATGAAAGGCTATGAGGAAAGAAATAGATGACTGGTAGAACAAAGGCTCCTCATCTGATAGCCAGCGTCAAGGCTCTTTACTGGATTGTAAGGTGATGCCTCTTGGGTGTTCTGGTTCCAGGACAGCCCCACTACATGCAGTTTCTTAAGTGACGGAAGCCAAACCATCAATTTATAAAAGGGAATCAAGTACAGGATCATTGTGTTAAGCCACTACATTATGTACTGATTTGCAATTTTGCAATAAAGAAAACACTTTTTTATAATCCTAGAACGTTTGTAGAATATGATAGTTATTCATCAAATATTTAGGTCAATAGTTTCCTTGGACTGTAATGATGGGGTCTGTATTTTTTTTAAAATGATATCTGCTCTACCTCTGAACCCCTAACAGAGTTGTTGGCATAGAATATATGTCCAATAAATGCCAGTGAAGCAAATTCAAGAAGATATAAATGGATTATTTCTATGAGTAATTGGAGAAGAATAAAAATATTGCTTGATATAATTTTGCTATTGCTTTCTGAAGCAACAGAACTCAGAGAACTTTTTTTCTTTAGAATTATAACCAAATTATATTTAGCTATATGAATCTTTGTCTCATTCTGCTTTTGCTGTGCTTGTATTCTAACTTACCATAGCAAATACTTTTAATGCACTCTTAGAATGAACAGTGAAAATAGGTAACTAGCAAAATGTTTTCTTCAATAAAAATTGAATAGTAGTAGAACCTCAAAATAATTTTTCTAAATTTTCTCATCTTTGTAATTTATGGTGCTTTAAATATTTCCTTCACTAACATTTGTAGTGTACTATGTTATGTGGGAATTCTTATCGTGTATATGATTTAAAATTTCTTTTGTTAGTTGGGGTTAGTATAGTTCAGTAAAGTTTTACTTGTTTCCCTTTTACAGTTCTCTCTTAAGATACTAGCAAAGTTTAAAATAGCTTCTATACATGAGATGATTAGGAGCTGTGGTAAAAGGTGGCACTTTAGAGAAATTATTTTCACTTGCAATTTATTGTTTTTTAACACAGTAACCATTGATATTTTTATATTTTTGGAACACAATTCTGCTTGATTTATTGTATATTTTATGTTAGCTTAATTTTCTGAATTAATTCATACTGAGTTTTGACCAAAAAAGGAGGGGAGGATTAAATATTGGTTTAATTTCCATCAAGGGCGTCTTTTTCTTTAGCATAAGTATAATTAGATACAAGAAGAGTATTCTGAGTTTTTCCATTTGTATTGTTATAATATTGGCTGTGTGCAACAGAGACAAGAGAGATGTGAGCAAAATTGTTAGATAAAATATCCAGATAGCATCTTTAAAGGAGTATAGGGATGATGGCAGGTCCTCTTGAAATAGGAGGTCAGACCCACTCCCTAGTGATGACAGAGTGATAGGAAAGTGGCCACTGCATGGTGGAAGCCTTATGGACCAGTGCCACCTTATAAATTAAGGGCCACTTCCCTTCAAGTTGTTATAAGGTAAAAATCAACTTCTGTCTTTTTAAAAACCACTTATTTTTACTCATCTAGCTAAAAAGGAAGTTGGGAAATCTAGTCTTTATTATGGATGGTCCTTTGGCCAGCTAAACACTAGGAAATTTATTGCCATGAGAGAAAAAAGCAGAATTGATATTCAGGGGCAATAGCAGTTTTTCTCATAAGTCTGTATTACACTCACTCAATGTATGTGCATATACTTTAGGTAATTAGTTTTTCAAAGCTTTATATATGCCAGAAAGAGGCTTTGACCCATAATACATGAATCTATGTTAAATAAGCATTTTACACTTAATAAAAGCCTGGTGCTGTAGAAGATAGACATTGCGATAACAGTTGCATACCCTTTTTTTGGAATAATGACTCTATCTACTCAAGACATCAGTGTCCCGGAAAATCATGTAATGAATATACCAGACTTATTAGCAATCCAACTTTTGTCAGATGGTCAAGGAAAGGCAAAGTTTAATGAGGTGTTGTTTACAAAGCAGTTGTTCAAATGCTTACCTCTTCCTGTGACCACATGTATTTTTTTCTAGTTTTGTAAATCTTGTATCCTAATATGATCTACTTTGTCCTTGCATAATTTCTTCCTGAACACCCTTGAAAAACATCCCTTACATTGCAGAAAGGCATTTGTGTTTTATTTATTGGTTTAATTAGGTGTTTAAGGTCAAGATAATATACGAGTTTTTCAGGTTACCGTCTACTTCTGAAAGACGTGAGTGGGCAAATTTACTGTTTGCCTGCATTGCTCCTTTTACTGGAGGTGCATTTTTGAACAAAGATTTTTGTTTATGTGTTTGTTTGCAGTATTATTCCATTCACAAATAATGATAAAAGCAAGAAAACTACTTACAAATAAGCAAAGGAATTAACATTTAACATTCCAGATAACAGTTAACATTCTTGAAAAGAATTAAGTGGGATGGGATAGGTAAGTTTTCAGACAGAGGTCTTAAGGTTCTAGTAAAGTATCCTTTCCTAATCTGAATTGTGGGAAAACAGGCATCAACTTATTTTTTTTAATCAACAGGCAAAATTGTATGTATCTACCATGCACAACATGCCCCCTGCTTTGAAGTATATATACAATGTGAAATGACTAAGTCTAGATAGTCAACATATGTATGACTTTATGCAGTTATCATGTCTATCATGAGAACATTCTACATTCACTCTATTAGCATTTTTGAGTGCAATATATCATTAACTATAGTCACCATGTAGTACTTCCTATGCAACTGAATTTTGTATTCTTTGGCTGACATGGCTCTAACCAATTTCCTACAACAACCTGATCCCTGATAAGTATAACTCTATTTTCTACTTCTAGGAGATAGACTTTTTAAAATTCCACATATGAATAATCTCACGTGGTATTTGTCTTTTTCTGCTTGGCTTATTTTACTTAATGTAATGTCCTCTAGGTTCATTCATGTTGCTGCAAATTACATGATTTTCTTCCTTTTTATGGCCGAATAGTAACATTCCATTGTATTTATATACCACCTACCTGTTATTCATTTGCCCATTGAAAGACACTTAGATTGATTTTTGTATCTTGGTTAATGTGAACAGTGCTGCAATAAACATGAAAGTACAGATGTCCATTTAACATACTGATTTAGTTTCCTTTGGATATATACTCAGTAGTGGAATTTCTGAATCACATGGCATTGTTATTTTTAATTTCTTAAGCAGTCTCCATAATTTATTCCATAACAGCTACACCAATTTACATTGTCACCAATAGTGTGCAGGAGTTCCCTTTTCTCTGCATTCTCACCAACATTTGTTATTGTTTGCCTTTTTGATAATAGTAATTCTAACAGGTGTGATATAATATCCCACTGTGGTTTTAATTTGAATTTCACAGATGAGTAGTAATGCCGAGCTTATTTTCATATACTCAATGGCCAATTGTATGTCTTCTTTAGAGAAATATATATATTTTCTCTGTAAAAAAGGAATATGTATGTATTTCTCCATATTATCTTGAAATTCATTAAGCTTCCTTGAGACAAAACTTTTGAATATATTTGTCAGGTAGTGCACACATCTCTATTTCTTTAGGTTAGTCACTGAGCCAATACATATGTCTGGTGATGTCTTGTTTCCCTAATTGTTCTTGTTTTGTGTGTCACAGTATATCAATTTTTTGCACATTTAAGGAAGTGGGTACTATGTCAGTCTTCACTTACTGGCCAGAAGCTCAGAATGGTTGCAGCTGGTGTGGTGCTGAAGTATGCCAGAAGTCTGGGCCACTGAGGCTGGGGCTGCTAGACTGCCTGAAAGTAGTGCAGGCCAAAGATTTAGTCTACCATACAAGCCTGAAAACTGGTGCTGTGGGGACTGGCCTGGCACCAGGGTGAGTCTAGAAACTCACTCCATGGGTACCAGCCTGAAATTCAGGGCCATGTGGATCTGCTTGGTGCTGGGTTTTACTGTGGAAGGCCCAGTTTGGGGGTCCATGGCAAAATTCTGTGTTCACCTTCCTATGTGCATGGTATCTCTTTGTGCTGTATTGTTTGTAGGTAAGGGAGTGGTGATATAGGTAGTGTATGTCCTATCTACCCTCTTTTTTTTCTCTTGCAAAGGTATTTTTGGATGTGAATAGTTGCTCAAATAAATTTTTCTGCAGGGAAGCAATCTCTGGAGAGTCCTACGTCACCATTTTGCTCCATCCGTCTCTCTGGCATTGACTGTTGTCAATTCTCAGATTGCTTAATCATGTTTTATGCATTTCTGAAGACTTTAACAAATACTGTACATAGAACTTCTATTTTTCTCCACTACCACAACTGAGAAAAAATTAACTCTCTTCTGTATAAAACCAGGTAACTTCAAAGGTTCAGCTACTTACTGCTAAACTGGCTTATGTGGTTGATAATCTATTGCTGCCTAAGTCTTTCTATTTTTCATGAGGAACAGGACAAGATGCTTCTGAAGTAAAATTTAGACACTTGAAAAAATTTTGAATACTAAATAGAATAACCATACCTAAATATTTCAGTACTAGAATAATGACCCCAAGACAATCTCAGAGCCTACTGTATACTGTTATATAAATACATGTGGCCACTGAGATCTTCTGTAAGAAATGAATGAATGATTGAATTTTTCCAGGATCTCCATGGATCATCTTATAATTGATTTTACTGAGGCAGATTTTGTTAATCTGAGACGAACTGTAGTGTACAGAAGAGTTGTTATATCTCATATTTTCCCTGTTGCAAACATTTATGACCTTAATTTAGTATAGCAAAATCATTTTACTGTTGAAAATTTATTTTATGCAATGGTTAACCTCAGATAATTTTTTTTCATGCTCTCAAGGGAGACTAATCTTTCTCTTATGTAAACGAATAATTAAGCTCCTTTGTTTTATTGTCTAACTGTAAACCAACAATTCAATATGTATAGATTTCTTACAGCAACACTTTAAAGAATGAAATCTTTTTCATTAACAGGATTTGTGTATTACTGTCCAGAGTTAAGTTTGTGTGTTGATGAGCTATTATGTTTTGTAGCTCTGATAAGATACTTATGTGCCTATCTCAGAAATGAACCATAGTTTTTTGCTATTAGTTGTTAAACCTTGCAGTGGTCTCTGTTACATGTTCTTATGGTAAGTAGGGACATCTGTCTGAATTAAATCTGATTTAGCCTAGTGCACTAGTTTTAAGGCACTAATTTTTACTTCCAAATTTAAATATCTTTGAAATTGAGATGCATGTTACGGTGGACGATGTCTTACAGTTGCTGTCAACTAGGAAGAAACTGTGGTCAAAGTATGTGAAAATCAAGCACAAGCAAGCACCAAACCATTATAGATTATAAGAAATACAGTATGTAAATTCTTTTAAATTTGTTATTATATATAAACACATGGTTTAAAAATCAAACAGGCGAGAAGAGGCAATATAATGAAAAGCATTATTTTTTGCTTTACATCTATATTTTTAAAAATATAGTTACTTTACTGTTTCTTAAATTTATTAACTTATCAGGCTATCAGTATACTCCCTGCTATCAATGAAAATTTTGTTGTTTATGCTCTTATGCTCTTTCTAATTTCATTCCCCACTTTTCCTCCTCTCCCCGGCACCTGGCTTCTATTATTTGTATTTAGCTTTGAAATTGTCAAAGTTGATTGCATTTACATTCTATGCTATGACCATCATTGAGCCACCAAATCCTTAATTCTAGATTAATTTTTCCTCTGCCCACAAACAAAATGTGTTTACTTAATGACAATGTAAATATTTTTCACCAAAAATCCCAAGTAGAATGCTCATCATGTTTTAATTTCTTTTTCCACAGCAAGATTTTTGTGCCATTCAAAGGACAGTGTGAACATCAATTTTTAACTTCTTTATCATATTACTTTAAACCAAGACAAATTATATTTTACTTTTCAGGCATAGTGTTTTAATTTTATTTTATTTATTAAATTTTATTTTATTATGTAGATGTGGGGAAGTAAGGACTAATGATGCAAGTAGGCAGTATGTAGGTGGTTTGCTCCTCCATATGACCCTCACTTCCTTTGGTAGTGAACCAGGTATTCTTTATGATGTGACGTGACCTCCTTCACTCTCTGCCACCCCTGGCAGTGCTCACCATTGCTGATCCCTCCTTTGTCCTCATGTGACTAATGTTTAGGTCCCACTTATGAGTGAGAATGTGTGGTATTCATTTCTTTGTTCCTGTGAGATAACTGGGTATGATGGTCTCCAACTCCATCCAATTTCTGTGAAGTCCATGATTTTGTTCTTCTTTATAGTTGCATAACACTCCATTGTGTATTTGTAGCATGTTTTTTTAATCCAGTCCACTTTCAGTGGGCAGTAAGGTTAGTTCCATGTTTTTGATAGTGTGAATAGTGCATCAATAAACATGCATGTGCTGGTGTCTTTTTTTGTAGAACAATGTATATAAAAGAAAAAAATCCTTGTTGATCATTAAGAATTCATTAAGAATTTATGTGCTAGAAGGAATTTATGTGCTAGAAGGAAAAAACATAGGAGTCTATACTTAGAAGTATATTTATACAGCAGTGTATTGTGGAAGGGTAGAAGAGGAGATGGTTGACTCTTCCTAGCTGTGAGCTCAGGTTAAAGGCTTCAGTTTAGAAATTAGCCAGTTACCAAGCAAGGTTCAGACACTTGATTGGGGAAAATAAACATGTAAAAGCTTCAAATGTTAAAAAATCATTCATAAACTTTTCAGAGCATTGAAAGCTGAATGACATTAACTAAATAGGGTTAAAATGGATAGAAGAGTGTAAGATGAGAAATTAAAAATGGTACGCATAGATTACTGTGTATTTAAATAAATCTTCAAGAATTCAAAGGAAAAAAATGTAGTGTCCTATATGAGGGACCTTGATATGCTTACTGTTAAACTTAAGTCACTAATGGGGCTGGAATACTGAATGAAAGTTACAATCTAAAGTAGCAATCTGAATCTTCTTTTAGCTTTGAAGATTTGGAAGGAATATGCCTTCCTCTAGAAGGGAGTTAAACTTAGGTGTTGGTGTAACTGATTCTAATGGAAGGAAAACTTAAAAAAAACAGCTCTTAAAGAAATTAGAAGTATTTGGAACCATTGCCATTTAGCATTGAAATGAGAGTCAAGTCTAATTTCAAATATTGCTGAAGATTCGAGGTCCATTTTAGTTGGAATTGCAATTGTAAATGTAGTCTAAATAATTTTATTTGTAAATAACTGTATTAAACAGTAAATGGAAACCGATGGAACTCATAGTATTGACGATGTTCATCATTAGGCCATTATATCATTCAATTGAATAAATATTTCTTTACCTTTGGACATTCAGAATGTCATCAACCTTTAACTTTAATTAATAATGTGGCAATAGAGTCACGGATATGGAATTTTTAGAGCACATTCTTAACAGTGAGACTACTAAACCCAATGACTTGATCAATGTTATGCACATTTTTATGTTTAAAAAACTGTGTTCAAGAAAGTTGAATCAGTTTAGGCTGCCACATCATTCATTATGGTGCCAGTTCTACTAAAATCTTAAGAGTCTTGGGCAATGCAATGATTTACTTTATTAATATAATATGTGTCATAATAATAATAGTTTTTATCTGCATTTATTCAATTTTTAATTTGCTTGTTTGAAAGTTTTGATATTTTTGTCTTGCTTTTAATTATAACCTGCCCTTATTAATGTACTGTACATTAACAAGAAAATTTGTATTTCCTATTTTGATTATCTTAAATATTTTATTTTGCCTTAAATAATTGAATTAGTCACAAATATCCAGTAATGATGTTATTTAGTAAATATAACGTAGTGAACAGCTATTTAAAATTTAACATTTTATTAGAGCAGGGGTCAGCAAACTTCTTCACAGAAGGTTAAATATTAAATTGTTTAGATTTTGAGGCCCATTAGAATCTCCTTTAAAATGATTCAGTTATACTGTGATAGCTGGAAAATAGTCGTAGAAAAAATTATACAAAAAAGAAGGTTACTTTCTAATAAAATTTAATTTACAAAAGCAGATCACTGAACCTACAGTACCTAATTTCA
Source organism: Tarsius wallacei (assembly GCA_963574415.1). Lineage (NCBI taxonomy): Eukaryota > Metazoa > Chordata > Mammalia > Primates > Tarsiidae > Tarsius > Tarsius wallacei. The sequence continues at coordinate 5,112 of CAUYQG010044027.1, read as the reverse complement.
AAATATACCATAAAACAAGAGTAATTACAACAGTGTAGTATTAAAATAAGAATATATATATTTAAATCAATGGAACAGAACAGAGTATCCAGATATAAATTCATGAACATATGCTAAATTAATTTTTGACCAAATTACAAGACAATCTAATGAGAAAATGAAAGGTTTTTTTTTGTCAAAAAGTGCTGGAACAATTCTACAACCATATGGGCAAAAATAAGCTTCAATCTTTACCATTCACTAAGTACAAAAATTAACTTAAAAAATGAATATTAGACCCACACACAAAAGCTAAACCAAGAAATATTTAGAAGAGAACACAGGAGAAATGTAACAACTTTGTACAGGCAAATATTTTTTGAATATGACGCCAAAAGCATGAGAAAAAAACAGTTTCAAGTAAACGACATGGAAAGCCATAGGCTGGAAAAAAGTGTTAACATAACCTTAAGAAGGATTTTTATCTGGAATATATAGTGAACTAAAAAGGCTGAATTATAACTGGGCAAAAATCCAATAAATGTAATGAAAAATGTCCATCAGCAAGTACATAGATAAACAATTGTGTATTCATACAAATGAACACTGAATAGGAATAAACTACTGATACACTCAGTAAAATGAATGAATCTATCAAACTTTATGTTTTGTTAAAGAAGCCAGACACAAAAGAGTACATGTTGTATGAAAACATTTACATAACGCTCTAGAATGGACAAATTTGATCTATGGTGATAGAAAATTACTGGATGCAATGATTCAGGGCTGGATATGTAGATCGACTGAAATGTCACAATGGAGATTTTGGCGGTAATATAATTTTTATAGCTTGATGGTGGCAGTGATTTCATGTTAATTTTTTGTGTGTGTGTGTCACAGCCAATGTCATCTTGAATGGAGAAAAGCTGACTACATCCCCCCCTCAGAATTGAAATATGGCAAGGATGCCCACTTCTACTAATACTATTCAACATAGTGATGAGAGTTTTAGAGCAATCAGGCAACAAAAAGAAATAAAGTGTATCCAAATAAGAAAAGAATAAATTAAACTATTTCTGTATGCCAGTGATATGATTTTTTATCTAGAGAATCCTAAAGACTCCTCCAATAGACTCCTGGACTGGACGAATAAATTCGGTAAGATTTCAGGATACAAAATCAACAAGCACACATCAGTAGCACTGCTATGTATCAACAGCGACCAAGCTGAGAATTAAATCAAGAACTCAATTCCATTTACAATAGCAGCCAAAAGAACTAAAATACCTAGGAATATATATATAGAGAGAGAGATAGATAGATATAAATATAGATATGTATATATCTATATCTATCTATCTATCTATCTATCTATCTATCTATCTATCTATCTATCTATCTACCTATCTATCTATCTATTTTTTTGAGAGTCTCACTCTGTCACCCAGACTGGAGTGCAGTGGCCGCTCCCGGCCACCGCAGCCTCGACCTGCTGGGCTCAGGCGATCCTCCGCCTCAGCCTTCCAAGTAGCCGGAACTACAGGCGTGCGCTACCACACCCGGCTAATTTTTTGATTTATTGTAGAGATGAGGTCTCACCAAGTTGCCCAGGCGGGTCTCGAACCCTCGGGCTCAGGCAATCCGCTCACCTCAGTCTCCCAAAGCGCAGGATTACAGGCTGAGCCACCGAGCCCGGCTTCCTAGGAATATATTTAATCAGCGAGGTAAAAGACCTCTACAAGGAGAACTGTAAAACTCTGATGAAAGAAATTGTAGAGGACACAAACAAATGGAGAAACATCTCATGCTTATGGATCGGAAGGATCAACATTATTAAAATGACGGTATTACCCAAAGTAATCTGCAGATTCCATCCAATTCCTATTAAACTATCAAATTCATTTTTCACAGAGTTAAAAAAAAATCCTAAAATTCACTTGAAACCAAGACAGCCAGAATAGCAAAAGCAATCTTAAGGAAACAAAACAAAACAAAACAAACAAAAAGTAGAGGCATTGCATTACATGACTTCAAATTCTACTGTAACCAAAATAGCATATTACTGGTAAAAGAGCAGACACATGAACCAAGGGAACTGAACAGAAATAAACCCAAATACCTACATTCAGGTGATCTTTGAGAAAGCAGACAAAAACACACATTAGGGAAAGGATACTCTATTCAACAATGATCCATATTTCTCCCCATCTACAATATTTAACTAAGATGGATTAAAGACTTAAATTCCAGACCCGAAACCATAAAAATTCTAGAAGTGAACCTAGGAAAAACTCTTCTGGACATTGACCTAGGCAAAGAATTTATGGCGAAAATCCCCAAAGCAGCTAAAACAAAAATAAACAAGTGGAACTTAAACTAAAAAAAATATTTCTTCTCAGCAAAAAAAATATCAACAGAACAAATAGGCAACCTACATAATGGGATAAGGTATTTCCGAACTATGCAACTGACACCAGACTAACATCTGGAATATACAAAAGACTCAAAACAACCAGCAAGAAAAAAGCAAACAACCCCATTAAAAAGTGAACAAATAGCATGAACAGACACCTCTCAAAAGAAAATACATAAATGGCTGATAAACATATGAAAAGTTGCTCAACATCATTCATCATCAGGGAAAGGCCACAGTGAGATACCGTCTTATGTCAGTCAGTATGGCCACAGTTGAAAAATCAAAAAAACAATAGATGCTGGTGCAGTTACGGAGAAAAAGTAATGCTTATACACTATGGGTGGGAGTGTGAATTAGTACAACCTTGGCGGAAAGTGGTATGGAGATTTCTCAAACAACTAGAAGTAGATTTGCCATTTGATCCAGGAATCCCACCAGTAGGTATCTACCCTAAGGAACAGAGATCTTTATATAACAGACATCTGCACCTGCACGTTCATTGCAGCACAATTCATAACTGCAAAGATATGAAGTCAACCTAAATGCCCACCAACCAATCAGCGGATAATGAAAATGTGGTATATATACACTATGGAATACTACTCAGTTATCAAAAAGAATGAAATAATGTCTTTTGCAGCAACTTGGGTGAAATTGGAGAATATCACCCTAAGTGAACTAACTCAGGAACAGAAAACCAAACACTGCATGCTCTCACTTATAAGTGGGAGCTAAACTAAGAATATGCAAAGATATAGAGACTGGTAATATGGACTTTAGAGACGCAGAAGGTAGGGTAAGAGTTAGAGGGACAGAGAAAATAAATCACCTATCAGATACAATGTGTACAGGTGGAGGTGGTGGGTACATTTAAAACCCAGACCAAAACTATTTTTACCTCCCCAAAACGTATTGAAATAAAAAATTAAGTACATGGAAATAGTGCAGAAATTTCACCTTATAATAAGAGAGTCACAGGATTTTCACCCCGTAAATCTTTTCACCTACAATCTACTTGATTTTGTCAATAGAAAGAATGAAATTAACTGACAGTGTTTAAAAAAAAAAAAGTCTTGGCTGGGTGGGGTGGCTCAAGCTTGTAATCCCAGCATTTTGAGAGGCCTAGGTGAGAGGATTGCCTGAGCCCATGGATTCGAGAACAGCCTGGGCAATTTGGCAAGACCTCATCTCTACAATAAATCAAAAAAAAAAAAAAAAGTTAGCCGGATGTGGTAGCGAAGGCCTGTAGTGCTGGCTACTTGGAAGGCTGAGACAGAGGGATTGTCTGAGCCCAGCAAGTCGATGCTGAGGTGGCCGTGAGCATGCCACTGCACTCTAGCCTGGGCGATGGAGTAAGACTCCAATTCAAAAAAAAGTCTTTGTGTCAAAACTTATCCAACTATACCCTTAATTGGATATATTTTATTGCATACAAATATAGTTCAATAAAGTTTACCTTAAAAAGTGATTGTTCTAATGATAACTTTGGAGTCTAAACTTCATGCTTTTTTCCCCCAGGAGCTACTGCTCACCTTACAATTTCTGTTTTACAATACATTCATAGTAAGTAGAACTGTGGACATTTTCTATTTTTTCCTTTTATATTTTACATATTCAAGTAGACGTTTTGCTAATTGAGCTCTTCACTGTTAGTTTAAAATAGTGGTTCCTTAAGGCAGAATGATTTACTTAACTGATGCTACATTACATCTTAAGCATAATTGTAGCTGAGTTTTTTTTTTAGCTTAAAACAATTTGTTTTCCAAGTTTTAGTCATTCTTAATAATTTAACAAATTCAATAATGACTAATTATTAGTACCACAGAAATATTTTAACGAATTGAATATCCAAACTATTTAATAAAGTAGCACAACATTGGAAATATCATAACATTATTATATTTTTTAACATTATTTTAATAATATAAAGCTTTTGTAATCAATACAGTGTGCTATTGGGAGAAGTCTAGATATTTGATCAATGGAGTAAAGTGGAGACTCCAGATATATACCTTCCTAAGTGTAGCCAACTGATTTTTGACAGAGGTACAATGACTACTCAATGAAAAAAGGACAGTCTTTTCAAAAAATAATGCTGGTAGAACTGCATATCCATTTGCAAATAAAATAAGCCTTAACTTAGAGCTCATACATTCCGTAAAAATGAATTTGAAATGGCTAATAGATTTCATTGTTAAACTTTTAGAAGCAAATGTAGAAGAAAATCTTCATGATCCAGGGTTAGTTAATGAGTTCTTTTTTTTTTTCTTTTCTTTTTTTGAGTTGGAGTCTCACTCCGTCGCCCAGACTGGAGTGCAGTGGCCGCTCCCGGCCACCGCAGCCTCGACCTGCTGGGCTCCGGCGATCCTTCCGCCTCAGCTTTCCACGCAGCTGGAACTGCAGGCGCGCGCTACCACGCCCGACTAATTTTTTATTTATTGTAAAGATGAGGTCTCGAACCTGCGGGCTCAGGCAATCCACTCATCTCAGCCTCCCAAAGGCGCGGGATTACAGGCTGAGCCACCGAGCCCGGCTAGAACCAGATTTTTAAATAATTGTTGGGCAACCCCCTCAGGTCCCTTCCCACTGTGGGAGCTTTTCTATTTTTTCAAATAGGATGAAGAAGGCATTTTTAAATCCCTCTAAAATTAAAGCCAGAGAGCCCATCATGTTTTGAGGTCCCTCCATGGACAAACTGATTCAACCTTTTTGGAGAA
>CAUYQG010044022.1:0-18265 GCA_963574415.1 Tarsius wallacei | reverse complement strand
TGTAATCCCGCGCCTTTGGGAGGCTGAGGTGAGTGGACTGCCTGAGCCCGCGGGTTCGAGACCCGCCTGGGCAACTTGGTGAGACCTCATCTCTACAATAAATGAAAAAATTAGCCGGGAGCAGTAGCGCGCGCCTGTAGTGCCAGCTACTTGGAAGGCTGAGGCGGAAGGATCGCCGGAGCCCAGCAGGTCGAGGCTGTGGTGGCCGGGAGCAGCCACTGTACTCCAGCCTGGATGACAAAATGAGAATCCGACTCAAAAAAAAGAAAAAAAAAAAAAGAAAAGAAAATTGTTAACTGCTTCCTTCAAGATAAATAATAAGTATATGGAACTGCCTCTGCATCCTGCAATGGGTAGAGCCTAGCAACTTTCCACAATAGAAATTTCTCTGGCTCTTTATGGATATTCAAATTATGAACAAAAGGACACTTTGTCATTAGGTGATTCTTCTCTAGAAGTCCCGGGATGGCGAAGCACCACTATTGCTCTCACGGGCATGTTGTCTTCCTTAATGGAGTTTTCTTTCTCTTTCTTTCTTTCTTTTTTCTTTTAAGAGACTGGGTCTCATTATGTTACCCAGGCTGGAGTGCAGTGATATGATCTTGGTTCACTGCAGCCTCAAACTCCTGGACTCAAGTGATTCTCCCGCCTCAGCCTCCCAATTAGCAGGGATTACAGGCATATACCCCCTACTCCTGGCTGCCAGGTTTCCTATGAACTTCTGCCAGGGTCCCCAAAGATAGCACTGAGCAGGATCAGTTTGTATGGGTTCAACTATCCCTGTGATAGGAAGAGGTCTTAGTGTTAACTGCTTACTTCATGTGGCCCCGAAGCCTCATCCTTTCTCCTCTCTCCTTTGGAGCTCTTACTGGGTCTGATAACACCTTCAGCCTACATCATTCTTAGCTTCTGCTTCTACTGCAATGAACTGAATATATACATATATATATATATGTATATATATATATATTTTTTTTTTCCCCCCACATAGGCATCTTCCTCTGTCACCCAGGCTGAAGTGCAGTGGCCCATGAGCACGGCTTACCATAGGGCCTACCTCCTGGGCTGAGGAGATGCTTCCGCCTCAGCCTTCCAAGTAGCTGAGACTACAGGTGCATGCCCTGACCAATTTAAACATTTTTTTGTGTGGAGACAAAGTCTTGCTGTGTTGCCCATGTTGTCCTTGAACTCCTGGGCTCAAGCAGTCCTCCTGCCTTGGCCTCCCAAAGTGCTGGGATAACAGGCATGAGCCACTGCACCTGGCCTCAGAAAAGATTTAAATAAAATTTTTGGTTAGCTTAACCGCCATTTCTAGGTATTTGTAGCAGGTGGGTTTCAGTGTTGCAGAATCAGCTATTTTTTTTTTTTTGAGTTGGAGTCTCAAAATGTCGCTCAGACTGGAGTACAGTGGCATACTCACGGCAGCCGTCGCCTCGACCTGTTGGGCTTAGGTAATCTTTCCACCTCAGCCTTCCAAGTAGCTGGAACAATAGGCACGGGCCACCACGCCCGGCTAATTTTTTGATTTATTGTAGAGTTGAGGTCTTGCCAAGTTGCCCAGGCTGGTCTCAAACCCGTGGGTTCAGGCAATCCTCTCACCTCGGCCTCCCAGAATGCTGGGATTATAGGAGTGAGCCACCATGCCCGGCCTTATTATTTATTTATTTATTTATTTTACAAAGCTTATTCTATAATTACCTATCAACTCTTGGCACATGATTGCAAATCATTCAAGGAAAAAAATTAACATTTAGTTAAATTGGTTTAACTAACCAATGCCTTTGTGTTTTGAACTAGGTAGAAAATACTATACGATGGAGAATACGCCGAGATGAAGAAGGAAATAAAATTAAAGAAAGCAATGCTCGGGTAGTCAAGTGGTCAGACGGAAGGTGAGTGCAAAATGCCTGAAAAGTGTTGACATACCGAGAAGGAGGCCTGAGTTGAGTCACGTGTTCTGTGCGGGACCTTATTCTGAGATCATTTTTCGTTAAAGAATTGACAAAATCTAATGCCCAGGTGCTGCCTAGGAAACCTGAGAGAAGTAAATAGGGTTGAGGTTACACAGCTGTGCTGGTGGGAGACTTCAGAAATGGCCCCAAGATGTGATCACAGCCATTGTATCTACCTTCTTGATGTGAAGGACTTGATGTTTGCTCCCATCGGTGAGACCACAGACATGACAAATCGATATTTTTGAAATATTATGTCTGCTTTGCTAATGAAGCAGGATTGAGAAAATTACAAAACAGTTATATTGTTTTAAAGAGGATAGATGTGGCCGGGCGCAGTGGCTCATGCCTATAATCCTAGCACTTTGGGAGACCGAAGTGAGAGGATTGCCTGGGTCCACAGGTTCGAGACCAGCCTGGGTGACTTGGTGAGACCTCGTCTCTACAATAAATCAAAAAATTAGCCAGGTGTGATGCCACACGCCTGTAGTTTCAGCTACTTGGAAGGCTGAGGTGGAAGGATCACCTATGCCCAGAAGTTGAAGCTGCAGTGGCCGTGAGAAAAATAAAAAGAGGATAGATGTTATTGCTTTTTACTTGGAAAGGATAGGTCATTTGCAGCATCCTTTCTGCTTTTCTGATGAATTCAGTATGCGGACAGGATCCCACAGTTCCACACCATTTTAAGCCAAGCTAACAGGGAAACTGGAGGACTCGTTCCCTTCCCCTCTAACACCTGAACTGTTTTCTCCTTTCCAGCATGTCCCTGCATTTAGGCAATGAAATATTTGATGTCTACAAAGCCCCACTGCAGGGCAATTACAACCAGCTGTTTATAAGAGAAGACACTGGTCTACAGGGACAAGCCATCTTTAAATCCCAGCTTACCTTTAGGTAACTATTCCCATCACACATGATTACTTGCAGTTCAAGAGCAGCTAAAGTAGAAATCTTGAGCAAAAAGCCCAACTAACATAGTTTCATAGTGCAGCTCATCCAGGACCATGGTCTTGTTCTGCTACACTTTTTCCAGTTTACTACAAGTTGCTATTTCTCAGGGAGCCAGTTCACACTATCAGAATTCACAGGGGGCTGATTTATACCACAGAAGACTAGAATATTAACCTGCATTGATCTGTGGCAAGAACAGCCTTGTTCCTGAGCCTTGTTCCTGCAGCTCGCTGCTCAGGGGTCCCTTTCCCTTGAGTGAAATTAACCCAGGAAGCTAGATGATCTTCAGAATGGAGTTGGTGTATGCCTGCAACAGACCTGACAGACTGGGCTCTCTCCTTCTCTGTGGCTACAGCAGCCTGCACAGAGCAGACAAATGCCCAGGCCAGCTTATGGCTGTGACCCCTTCTCCACACCTTCCTTCTCAAGGACACATTGCTGTTAATTAGGAGTCATTTTGGGAGGCCGAGGTGGGAGAATTGCTTGAGCCCAGGAGTTCAAGACCAGCCTGGGCAACATAGTGAGACCTGTCTATACAAAAAATCAAAAAGTTAGCTGGGTTTGGTGGCACATGTCTGTAGTCCCAGCTACTCAGATGGGTCACATGAGCTCATGAGGCTGCGGTTGCAGTGAGCCGTGATTGTGCCACTGCACTCCAGCCTGGGTGACAGAGTGAGACTGTGACTCAAAGAGTCAGCTTTCCTTGAGAGGTGGGGATCTTCAAAGACAAGTGTTCTTTTAGGGGTTGTGGAAGTACCCTAAAATCAGATTGTGGTCATGGTTGCACAATTTTGTAAATAAAATATCATTTAAAGGCCCAGCACAGTGGTTCATGCCTGTAATTCCAGTACTTTGGGAGGCTGAGGAGGGTGGATCACTTGAGTCCAGGAGTTCAAGTTTACAATGAGCCATAATTGTATTTAAAATGAGTGAATGTTATGTTGTATATATTATACTCAATAAATCTGTTGACCTTTTTCTTTTGAGTCAGAGTCTCACTCTGTTGTCCATGCTGGAGTGCAGAGTAGCATGCTAACGGCCACCGCAACCTCGAACTGCTGGGCTCAGGTGATCCTTCTGCCTCAGCCTTCCAAGTAGCTGGAACTACAGCCACGCGCCACCACACCCGGTTAATTTTTTTTTAATTGAGTGTAGAGACGAGGTCTTGCCAAGTTGCCTAAGCTCAGGCAATCCTCTTACTTTCACCTCCCAAAGGCTGGGATTACAGGTATGAGCCACTGTGCCCAGCTGTTGGTCTTTTTAAAAACCGTAAGGGACAGTTCTGAGGTTGTGCAATCTTGAGAAAGAGTCTTGATCTCACTAATTTCCTGTTTCTTTTTCTATAAAATGGAGATATAGAAAAAGAAACGGGAAATTAGTGAGATCAAGTATCAGTGAAGTCAAATACATGTAAAACAAGATGCAGAGACCTAGTACAATAAATGATGCTTGATGTATCTTCCTTATGCTCTCTTTTAGAATGGCATCCTAAAGGATGTGTGATTCTGAGCCTGCGTTTTTCTCCTTGTACCCATTCCCCATTGGGACCATATCGACTGCCTGGCTCAGTTTCACTCCTCACATTCCTCCTCTCTGTAGCCATGCTCTCTCCCAGAGAACTTCTCCTGAGGATCATTGTTCTCTCTGATGTACTTAATTACAAGCTGCCTTCCTCCCACCATGAAGGCATCCTCGTTCTGCCCCAGGACTCCTGGTCTAGCTGTATTGTCCCACTGGGCTGTCACGAGGCCCATGCTGCTCCTGTGACCTGCCTCCTTGATTTGACCTCCTTCCAAATTTTTCCAGATGGAGAGCCCCATCTTTAACTCTCAAATTGTGCCTTTTGGCATCTGCACCCTCCTCTGGGAACTGAGATTTCATACTCCCTCTCTTCTCTTCTCTCTGATTGTAGTTGGGGGTGTTCTTTGTAAAAGCTCTTGACCCTGCCACCTGCCTCTCCTCCCTCCCACTGACTTCCTGCTTCAGCCCAGTCAGCTCTTCCCAGGGTGTTGTCCCTAGGTGTTTTTGCTGTGGGAACGATTGCTTCCAAATGTTCTGTGTAAACAGTGAGGCAATTTTGTCCATTTCCTGGCAGACCTCATTCTACAGACAGTGTCACACATAGAAAGATGACCCTGCCACTTGCTAATAGAAGTTCGAAGACACAGAAGATTAGAATCTTACCAATAGCGGGTTGTGATCCTGAATGCCAACGCACAGAAATTATGAAGGTATGTTTGATAGGTTTTATCCTGGGATATGTTGGGTATGGAGACCTGTGTTTTCCAGAACATCGAGTCACCATTTCTTTTGCCACTACTATTTTATTTCTTGTAGTTATCAGGGAGCCAGCTTAACCTGCTAAGTGTGTCATCAGCCACAGTAATGCCAATGGCTGATGGTGAGATTATAACGAACAGGGGACTTGGACACACTCCCTCTGATCTATGAGATTTCAGAGAAAACCGGTGATTTTAAAAGTATACCCTTTGACAGACATTATAAAAACGTGTTAGCAAATGGGAAAGTCAAAAGAACATTCCTCACTTGTCCAGTACTGGCCCAGCCTTGTGAGCTCTCATGTGCAAACGCCAGGCAGATTGAAAGAAAGGCAGCCTACCTTGTGGCTTGGGACCCCATCCTGTCCTCAGGAGCTGTGGGGATCTCTCTGGTTGTTAGGCCTGGGACCAGAATATCTGGGAACTGTGGGAGTTCGGTGGAGCCTGGGCAGGTCAAGTGCCTGAAGCTCAGGGATGTACAGAAACAGCTTCTGCAATCCCAGGGAGTCAGTTCAGTTGTCTGCTGGGCATAGATGGGGTTTCTCAGGCTGGTTGTTTCTCTCTGGGCTCTGAGTGGCCGCACAGAAGATGACACAGCTCTCAAGGACACGCCTGTGCCAGTTCTGATGTGCCGGTTTGTGTGAGGGGTCCCTTCTGCCTCTTCACCCTTGTGGGTGGTACTGGAGGTGTAAGTGGGAAGACCACACTCTGAAGACACCTGGGACAGCGGTAATCCTAGACTTGGCATTACATGTTTATGGTAAAAGTTGGCCCAAGTGGGCATGAAAGTAGTTCCTTTTGTAAGTTAAAGAGATCATTTGCTTCTTTACAGAAAGAAGAACGCTTGAGGGCTTCTACTCACCAGGTGTCTCAGACAGCCCGTCTGCGGGAGAAGCAGAGCCAGCAGAGGCCAAGCACCCCCTACCAGGACCCTGGGAGTGACCATGAGGAGGAGGAGGAAGGTGAGGACACCTTCAGCCTGGCTGCCATTAAAAACCATTACCAAGGCGACCTCCAAGGTGAGTGGGGTGTGGAGGTCCCATTTTATCATTTCAGGGTGGCAGTGCCGTCTTTGCTCTGGTGAGCTTTTTCTGTCCTACTGTTATTCACTTAGGACAATAGTAAAGGCCTTTTTTTGTTAGGGCCAGGCTCCCACAGAAAAGGTGAGCTGTGAAAATACAGCATCCCCAAAATAAAGAAAATCAATCAAATAATGTATGTCCTTGTGGAGGGAAATGTATAACATGTAGTTCCCTGTTTGTATAATTTAGGACCTGACACTTAAACTTCATCGTTCTTAAAAATGATGAATATATGAAGCTTCAGGGCTGGGCATGGTGGCCCACACCTGTAATCTCAGCACTTTGGGAGGCCAAGGTGAGAAGATTGTTTGAGCCCAGGAGTTTGAGACCAGCCTGGGCAATATAGTAAAACCTTGTTTCTGCAAAAAATAAAAAAAAAATTAGCCAAGTGTGGTGGTGCATGCTTGTTGTCCTGGCTACTTAGGAGGCTGAGGCAGAAGGATCACCTGAGCCCAGGACGTCGAGTCATGATCGTGCTACTGCACTCCATCCAGCCTGGGTGACAAAGTAAGACTCTGACTCAAAATAAATACATAAGTAAATAGATAAGTAAATAAGATCGGATAACCTCTGTGAGAACATAAATCAAGCAAATCTAAGTCATTTCAGCATGTCTGAAAATTGTTGAAATTTAAAAAATTATTGGCTCCTCAAGGAAATGTAGTGGAAAGCAACAATATTCAGCAGAAGGAAAATTCAGGAATTAACAAGTCATCATCTTTGAAGGTTAATCCCATGCCTAAAATTCTTATGCTTTCAGTGGAACGAGCCAGAATCTATTCCTCAGACAGTGATGAGGGATCAGAAGAAGACAAGTCTCAAAGATTACCCAAAGCAAAGAAACTCGACAGTGATGAGGTAAGACAAAATTTAGTCCATTCTAGGGGTTTAACCTGTACCCAGGATCCAACTTCTGGGAACAAAGAGGTGCTCACAAACCAGGAGTATAGACAGATGTCTACACCACTAAAATTTGGTGAGATAAATGCAGTAATAGGACCAGGAGTGGCCCAGAGGTCTGATACCTGTGTTTGGATGGGCCTTGAATGCTGCACAGAGAAGGAGGCCTCTCTCTGCAGGGTCTTGAAGAATGAGTGGGCTGGGCTTGGTAGCTCAGCCTGTAATCCCAGCGCTTCGGGAGGCTGAGGTGAGTGGATTGCCTAAGCCCGCGAGTTCGAGACCCGCTCGGGCAACTTGGCGAGACCTCATCTCTACAATAAATAAAAAATTAGCCGGGTGTGGTAGCGTGCACCTGTAATTCCGGCTACTTGGAAGCCTGAGGCAGAAGGATCACCAGAGCCCAGCAGGTCGAGGCTGTGGTGGCCAGGGGCAGCCACTGTACTCCAGTCTGGGCGACGGAGTGAGACTCCAACTCAAAAAAAAAAAAAAAAAAAAAAAAAGAGTGAACACTTGCAGATACATGGGCTAGGGTGGGCACTCCAGGTAGATGGAAAGGCCTGTAAGGAAAGGTGAAAGGCCCGAGGCATCGAGTCCTGGCTAGAGAACTTCACACCGTTCAGTGTGGGCAGAGCAAGGGCCTACCCATGTTCACTGTGGGAGACTGGGTATCTTTATTGTTTAGACATAATAGCAGTTGAAAATTATTTCATTTGTGTTATCAAAATATTTTTCCTTTTATTCTTGTTTCTTGCCCCCTCTAAGATCACAGGTACAAAGACATATTCAGTCTAAATTGTCTAAGAGAATCATTATGTTATTGTCCATAGATCATATTAATTCATTCAGTGTTCTCTGAACACATGCTCTGTTCTAGGTTCTGGAGATACGGTAGGAATAAACACTGCACTGACAACACTGGTCACTTGTGTGTTCACTTTTCCTCTTTTTATACAATGCACATACAAAGGGGGACCCCCAAAACCTGGAATTATCTTTTGGAGGGCAGGCCCCTTGTACACTCAGAATTTGTTCCTCCAGATGAAATGGCTAACCAAAGTTTTTATCTGGAAGTTTTGAGAAGGTGGCGTCATGACTTGCAGAAGAAACCTCCTGAATTGTGGCAAATAGGTGACTGATTCTCCCGCAGTGACAACATAACCTGTGTTGAGTGTTCAGCAGTTTTTGACCAAAAACAGCATGATCCCTGTGCCCACCCTCCCTATTCACCTGATCTGGCCCCAGCAACGCTTTTTGTTTCTCTGTGTGAAAAAATGCACGGGAAATGTTTCACCAATGTGGAAGAGGTGAAACAAAAAACAGCAGAAGCACTTAAAAGGCATCAAAATTGATGAGTTCAAAAACTGTTTTGAATGGTGGAAAAAGCATCTCGATAGGTGCATTGCATCAATGGAGAGTACTTTGAAGGTGACTGAAGTTTAAACAATGTAAGAATAAATACAGAATATAATTAAATTCTGAGAGTTTTTGGGTCCTCAATCGTACAGCCATCCCTCAGTATCCATGGGATTGTTTTCAGGACCCATAAGGATACCAAAATCCACGAGTATACTTTATATTGCTTATAATACCTAATACAATACAAATGTATGTAAATAGTTATTATACCTTGTTTTATTTTTATTTTTTCAAATATTTTTGACCCATGGCTGTTTGAATACATGGATGCAGAGGCCCATCTGTACTGAATTTTATTTGTAGAGATGGGGTCTCATTATGTTGCCCAGGCTAGTCTTGCACTCCTAGTCTCAAGTGATCCTCCCACCTGAGCCTCCCAAAATCTTGGGATTACAGATGTGAGCTACCACGACCAGGTGTACTGAATTTTAGGTAGAGACAATGAAGCAGGGAAATACATTTCAAGTCATGTAATAGCAATGCCAGTCAGTATAGATTAAAAAGTAAGTGTTCCTCCAGGCCTGACCACTGCCCAGGGAAAACCAGGTTCCAGTTGCTTGATCCTCCTAGAGACTGGCTGTGGGGACACAGGTTGACCACTGTGTGGGGTGCAGAGTCGAGTCCTACCAGGAAGGGCTGACTGGCTCCCCCACTGTCAGCTCAGAACTATTTTAGATAAGATTCCCAGAAACATTTTATATTTAATTTTATGTTTCATCTCTTATCCATTCAGGAGGTGAATCTTCCAGAAAGAGGAAAGCAGGGAGTGAAGAGAAAGAAGATGTTATAAAGCCCTAAAACATGCACTCAATGTATTCAACAGTTTGTTTTTAAAACGATGATGAGATGACTTGTTTGGATTTAATGTAGCTGCGTTTGCATAATCCTAGTTATGAATAAAAAATTTTCAAAAGCAAGTCCATGCCTTTAAAAACTCAATTTTTCCCTGAGGACTATTTTTGTAATTGCTCTGGGTATCAGGTTTTAGTGCACTCCTGCCGCTCTGCCTGATCTGCTTGCTCCTGGTCCCGTACAGGGGTCTGCTTAAGTTCACCTTGGCTGTGGCCTCCTCTGAGATGTCCTCCCTCACTTGCCTAGCTAGGTTTGGGGCCCTGTGCTCTTAGTAGAGCAGGTAGAGCAGGGAGGGCTCCCTGGGTACTGGGCGCTCTGACCAGTGTTGTGTGGCCTAATTCTAATCCCCAGATCACCTTGTGGGGCAGGTGCTATTGTACTCCTCTTACAGATGTGGACGCTGATGTCTGAGGAGTTCAAGACTACTGTGCAAAGCTTTTGCTCCTCAAGTAAACACATTTTTTTGAGACATGGATAAGGATCTTACATTCACAGCAATCGCAGTGCCAAGCAGATACTTTAGTGACCTTACAGAGGACATATACCCCAAATATCTAACTGAGATATACAGGCACTATTAGGTTTAGCAAAAAAGAGCAGCAGGAAACAAAAATACTAGATTTGACCTCTAGTTTTGTGGCTGCTACAGAAGCTGGAACATAATAGCACCTAATAAATATTTATTGAATGAACAAGCCAATGGCATTATCTTGGGCAAGTCACTTAACTTCTCTGACATCAGTTTCCTCACCTAGGTGGCTTTAGATTTGACCGCATAGACCTTCATGATCAAATGTTTATATTTCTCTACCTTTGAGAGCAGAATACTAGATAAGTTTTTACAAATGTTTTGCTAAATAGAAGCAATCAAGAAAAAAATGGCTCATCTCATCCTGCAGAAAATCCCAATTTACATTGTTTCCTTCTCTTTTATACTTTTACAGCATAATTGCTTTTTTTTTTTTTTTTTAAATAGAGTCTCACCCTGTCGCCCAGGCTGGAGTGCAGTGGCACATTCACAGTCACTGCAGCCTCGACCTGCTGGCCTCAGGCAATTCTTCTGCCTCAGCCTTCCAAGTAGCTAGAACCACAGGTGTGCACCACCATATCCAGCTAATTTTTTTGATTTATTATAGAGATGAGTTCTCACAAGTTGCCCAGGCTGGTCTCAAACCCTGGGCTCAGGCAATCCTCTCACCTCTGCCTCCCAAAGTGCTGGGATTACAGGTGTGAGTGACCTGGCTAACAGCATAATTTCATGGTTGTATAGTACACAGAGTCATAATCAGATTTGCTTCTGAAAGACCATTTAGAAACTCATTCAGAAGGAGGAGTACCAGCAAACTTTATTATAATACTACCAGGTATTCTTTCTATGAGGCTAGCCTTGAGGTTCTATGAACAGGACCAGGGCTGGGGAGTCAGGTTGGGATCTCCAGGCTCTCAACCCAAGCAGGTCATGCAGGAAGGCTTAACATTTGAAGGGGAAAAAAAATTTAGCAATTCTGGACCCACATGTGGTCAGCCACACCCACTATTTGGTACCTAAAAGAGTATTTGGTTCCACTGGGCTGAGCATTTTTAACTGGATTGCTTTGGAGGACATGGTGAGGGCACTGTCTCCTCACAGTCAGAGAGTCCCTGGCACTCACATCCTCTGAGACTCGGTAGGGAGCAGCTCACAACTCAAGCATCTGAGCCTCATGACTCATCAAAGGGGGTATGCATGGAGGCTTCCTGTGTGTGAATGAGAAGCTCAACAGCCATCCTCAGAAGGCCAAATAACATGAAAGATTCCAAGTGAATTGCTTTGTTCTCCTAAGGAAAACTCTGAAAATATTAAATTATTTAACCTTTATCTCTGAAAGTTTCCTCAAACCCATTACATGTTTCACTGATTTTTCTCTTTTGGTTGATGGATATGGGTGACTGATAGGAGATGTTTTCGTTTTACTGTAAAAATCATCTCTAGTTTTTTCTTCATATTTTATTTATTTATTTTTGAGCTGGAGCCTCACTCTGTGACCCAGGCTGGAGTGCAATGGCACAAAAAATCATCTCTAGTTTTTTTTTTTTAGCAGAACTGGCTCCCATCAGGTCTAGAATGTACTGTATCACAGGCCCTGCTTCTTATTTGTCAACTCAATTCAATCTTATGAAAAGATAAGACCCAGTACTGATGAAATTAGATCAAACTATCTGAAATTATTGTTTTATGGGTAAAAATGGTCAGATATTGACAATTTTATATGGTTCAACTTAACAACTCAGACTGTCCTAACAAAATACTCGAATAACAGAAATTTATTACTCACATTTCTAGAAGTTGGGAAGTCTGAGATCAAGATTCAGTTTCTGGTGCAGGCTCCCTTCCTGGCTTGCAGACAGCCACCTTTTAATACACATAATTTCATGTAGACATCTTCACATGGTAGAGTCCATGTCTCTTTGAATAAGGACACAAATTCCATCATGAGGGCCCCAACCTCATGATCTCATCTAACCCTAATTACCTTCCAAAGGCCCTCATCTCTAACACCATCACACTATGGGTTGGGTCTTCAACATATGAATTTGGGAAAGGGCAGGGGAAATACATTCAGTCCATGACAAGTAGGATAAAATAACTCAGGGAAATTGATAAACTTCTTCCTAAAGAGGGATTTAAGGAATACACCTTAGAACATAGGTACTAAAGAGATTACGTGTTTTTATAAAACTCCAGAGTCTACAGGATATTTGATTAACTTTATTGAAATTATTATTCCAGAATATAGTGGTAAGTTCTAAATGACTCTAATACATATTTTTCAAAAGAAACCTCACTGTACTATTATGAATTTGGTTGATAACATTTTGTATTATTTAAATATCAGTGTTGTAAAATTCACTGCTTTTATACTTATGAAAATTGAAAAATAAAGCATTTACCGTGTTTTATATATTTTTGCATTAGGAAAAAAATTTATTTAAATACCTTACACTTCAAGTAACAAAGAGTGATGCATTGTTACAAAGGTAATTTTCAAGCTTTTAAACATAACTAAAACCAAATATAATTCATCCAAAAGACTGAAAAAAAAACTTATTTGAAGTTACAAAGGTTTTTATGCTATTTGTGTATACACATTTTTAAGAAACAATTCTTAAAACAGACAACTCTAAAACAATTGAATCAAAAATTTATCTTCTTTTTTGAGTGCAGGTGAAGTTTAAAACTCCTGGAAATTGCTACACCCAGAAGTACCAAGAATTTTTTCTTAAACTCTTCTCTCTGAATGTATTAGACTATAATATCTGAAATATTTTAGGCCAACTGATTGCTTTGCATCAATTAAAACATACTGACAGACTGTAGAAAAAGGGATTAAAACCCCTCATCTATGTAGGTTCTAAGGGTATGAGATTAACTTTAAAATGTATGAATATGTTACAGCTCTATCAACAAAACATGGCTGGTGGTGTTTCTTAGTGTTACAATCTTTTCAATAGAGTCTCTGGAGCAGGTGCCCTAAAATAAAATTCTTTATATGTTGATGAAAGCTTTCTGAAATACCTGGTAATGGATTATAATAGTTCATTTAGTAATGCCCTTCTCCCTACGTAACCCCTAAGGTTGGCCCTTCTGAATAATCACACTGCAAGATGGAGTTAAATTAATCAAATGTAAAAGGTTTATTATAAAATTTCCAATGTGTTCTATTTTTATAGGGAAGGACTTATGGAATTGAATTATAGTGGAGGAAAATCTATGCAAGTTGAGTATCCCTTATCTAAAATGTTTGGAACCAGAAGTGTTTCGAATTTCAATTTTTTTGAATTTTGGAATAGGGCATTATACTGGTTCAGCATCCCAAATCTGAAAACCTGAAATCCAAAATACTCCAATGAGCATTTCCTTTAAGCACCACATTGATGTTCAAAAAGTTTAGAATTTTAGAGCATTTTGAATTTTGAGATTAGGGATGTTTAACTCGTGTGACATAAGAAAGAATGACCAAATTAAAATATAAGAATAAAAAAAACTTTATCTATGAATACTATTTTCTCAATTTAAAAATAGTGAAGAGTCTGTGATTTGTTTGGTTAGCAAGTCTTAGGGTAAGGAAATATCTAGAAACATTAATGACACCAGTGAGAGCTGATGGAGAGGACAGTTCTCTATGTTTAGACCCAAGAATTTACATCCCTTGTCTGACAAGAGCAGCCCAAGTTGTCTCTAGTACATTCATGCGTTCAGTTCTCTTGGGCGCCATGTCAATACTATTTAAAAGTTAAGCAGCATTGTCATGTAGGAGTACTGCTGTACGGTGCTGAATTTGCAGAGAATGGAAGTGGCTACGGATTCGAGAAAAAGCATGGTCCTCCGATCTGCTGGGAGTGAACAGTGGTTCCCAATTTTAAAGAGAAAAAGTGAGGCAGCCCGGGGAATACAGAGCCAAAAATGTGGAAGTTTTTATGAAACTCCACAAATTCTTTCATCTTATTTTAATGGCAGTAAGGGTTAACTGTAATGTACCATAGGACATTAGTAACAGTTCATCAAAACATATTTTTCTTTCATAATTTTTATCTCATGGAAGCCCCCTTTTAAATGAAAACACATCAGATACCTGGTCAATTGGAAAACAATTTACAAAGTTCTATTTACATGTAACTTTTCCAGAGTGCATGTCTTACACAAAGCTAGTATGTGGCTTATTTCATTCAAATAACAAGAATTTGCAGTTAAATGACCAGACTAATTCTCCTTGAAGTCTCTAACAACCTACTAATTTATTTAACACAAAATGTTTATTTGGTCTTTTAAACAACATATACCCTTAAAAAGTATATTTCACCTATTCTTGAGACTTCTAGGCTTTAGCTACAAGTATATAGCACCAAAGTCCATTTTAATAGTATCAATATTTGCCATTAATATTGAATTTTTAACACATACAATTTCATGTAGACATACTGAAAAAAATGGAATGCCAGACAAATATGAATATACAATTTTATAAAATGGATAATTAAATATTTTTCTAAACAGCAATTTAAAAATACAAATAATATATTTTTAGATAACCAACTAAGTTACAAAGTTTAAGGTCTCAGAACATTTTTGGCTTAAAAAATCAAGACTATTTCAAAACCCTAATCTATTTATTCCATTATAAAATTTTAGAGCAATTTAGAAATACTGAAAGTTGCAAAAGGTTAGAGGTGCCAGATTTTTAAAGATCAAAATAAACACCATTTTCTCCCTTACAATTATTGAAAGATTTTTTATATTCAATTGGATGAATGTTCATATTTAAAGTTACTTATGAAAAAATATTTTTTTCAATCATATAATGAACTATAGTAGCACAGAACTGGAATGGTACAAACAAAATACTCTTCATACTTTGATAAATAATAAGTGAAAAAGATATTACCCATAAGTATAATACAAAATTCTAGGTAGGGTGCTACCTACCTATACAAAAAAAAAAAAAAAAAAAACTTATGAAAGGAAAATAAAAGCCTGCTTATCAATTTATTGACTTATAGGACAATGCAAACATGGCTGTCTGGCTAAAAGTTAAGTGATCCATCCGTTCTTTCCAGTAGCCTTAGATACTTATACTTGCTCCATGCCTGACTCCCAACCTTGCTGGAACTGTGCAGTCTATAAAAATCAAATACAATTCAAAAGTTGTACATGAGAAGAAAAAGGGGGGAGGGAAGGAGGCAGGGAAAGAGGAACAGAAACAGAGAAGGAAGGAAGGGAGATAAGGAGGGAAGGAGGCATTGAGCAAGAAAGCAAGCAAGTGAGCCTTGCTAATAACTTGACAAAAAAAGTCAGTGGCCTTTAATTGAAAGGAAACAGTGCAAAATCCATTGCTGGCCCCTTTAAAACTTTGGATACTGATTTTTAAAAAATTACACCACAGCTCTTAGGAAGGAAGCCTTAGTCCATTCAGAAGACTTATTACCATAGTACACAAGAAGCACCTGGTTCATTATCATTAGATCAACTGTAGGGCCCAAGCCAAAGTGGCATTTTGCAACTCAATTTCAAAAAGTTTTTTTAAAAAAGTAACTACAGCAAACCACCTCCCCGCTACTTAGAAGAGATTCTTCCCTTTAGAAAAATCTCCCTGTAAGCGGTATATCTATGTTTGAATTTTGAGGCAGGGTTAGCTCCAATTCTTTTCTTCCCTGTTTTCTGTAGCTGTAAATGCCTCTGCCACCTCCTGCTCCAGAGGCTGTCCTGAGACAGGGTATAAATGCAAGCCCAAACCCTCTACCCAGCATAGGTTCTGCAGTCTCACAGCAACCCCACTACAATACACTGTTTAGTTGTTCACTTTAATACTTTGAGCAATAAAGATCACTTTTGTAATAGATGACTTTTATACAATATGGACAAAAAAAGTATAAGATGAAAGGAAGCATATACTAAAAACCAGATTTTTTTTTTGAGTTGGAGTCTCACTCTGTTGTCCAGGCTGGGGTGCAGTGGCATGCTCATGGCTACTGCAGCCTCAATCTGCTAGGCTCAGGTGATCCTTCCACCTCAGCCATCCAAGTAGCTGAAACTACAGGCGTATGCCACCATACCTGGCTAATTTTTTGATTTATTGTACAGACAAGGTCTAGCCAACTTGTCCAGACTGGTCTTGAATCCCTGGGCTCAGGCAATCCTCTTGTCTCTACCTCCCAAAGTGCTGGGATTACAGGCATGAGCCACCATGCCCAGCTAAAAATCAGATTTATGAAGAACAGTTTTCCTTATTGGCCAGAAAATTTGTAATGGTGTTAAAATACTGTTTATGCAATTCTGCATTGCATATAGGAACTTCTTAGTATATTATACAACACCAAGTAATTTACACACAGGCCAGTTTCTAATTGACTTACAGTAACTATTAATTTAAATGACCATTTTTACAAGCTCCTCAGACTTGAACTCCATCATATTTATCTTTGATTTCATGTGTTTAACAGCAGCTTTATTTTTTCTTTTACCCTACACAACTGAAGAGTTGGCTATAGGCATTTTTAAGGGAAAAACCCAGCTTTTCCTCTTAGATGCTTTTTATTGGTAGTTTTCACAAAAATTTAATTATGCCCACATTATTAAAATGAAAAACTGGAATGAACTTAGACAAAACTATACTTCTAAACAAAGTATGTACCTGGCAAAGCTAATGACTGTTTAAAAACAAAAACAAAACCTATGTGTTGCTGAGACACATAAGTACAGTAACCTGAAATGCCTAGAAGACCACTGTCTCTCCCTGCAGATCTGCTTTTGTTCATAATCAGATGACCAGATTTTGAGTCCAGTGTTTTAAAATTCTGGCATTTTGTTCTCTTGCTAATGAAAAAACACACCCTTGCCAAGTTCATGTATTTAAAAAAATGGAAAAGTCTCCAGGTCATGGAATAAAGAAAGCTCTTGAGTACAATAGCACTCAAAAAAAAAAAGGAGCAATAGCAATTTGGATATCAGTAATGTCCCTTTGATTTTAAAAAAAAGATTGGTCCTTACAATGTTCAAATTATTCTACATAAATGGCTTCTGAAACTTTTTATTTACAACTGTGGTTTTTTTGCCCGAGTCATCATAAATCATTCAATTAAGCTAAATTAAAATTGATTTTAGGAGAAAGTAGAAATGTATTAAAATATAAAATATCGCCTACTATTGATTTTACAATTTGAAATGGATAACAACTTAAACTAAAAAAAAATGCACGTATTTTAAAAAGATTTCCAGTCTTTTCCCTTCTACCTAGGAAAATGTTTACATCTGATGTCACCAGCATGAGCTCTTGGTGATCTTTTGAAGACTTCCAAAGATTATACCTTGGCAGACTTACTGGTGGTCTCCTTCAACTCGTCTCTTGCGCACTATAAGAAAAACAAAAGAAAGTATGTTAGAAATCCCTGTAACTTGCTTGTAACAAATAAGTTTCTATATAATCTAGTTACAGTGTCAGAAAATGAAATGCCTATTTCCAGTTCACATGAACGTTAATTTAAAAGAAGATCCCTACTTCCTGTTATTCACCGTTGTCATTTACCTGTTGAGAACTACATGTCACAGTAGCAGCACTACAATCTAAAGCACAGCATGGTCAGCAATCATCTCCAAGTTATTTGTTACTGATACACTTAAGTTTAAAAAATGACCAGGCTGGGTGCGGTGGCTCACGCCTATAATCCTAGCACTTTGGGAGGCCGAGGTGAAAGGATTGCCTGAGTCCACGGGTTCAAGACCAGCCTGGGCAACTTGGTGAGACTTGTCTCTACAACAAATCAAAAAAATTAGCTGGGCATGGTGGTGTGAGCCTGTAGTTCCAACTACTTGGAAGGCTGAGGTGGAAGGATTGCCTGAGCCCAGCAGGTCGAGGCTGCAGTGGCCATAAGCGTGCCACTACATTTCAGCCTGGGCGACAGAGTGAGACTCCATCTCAAAAATAAAACAACTAAAAATATATATGTGGTTTTTTTTTTAATTGAGGAAATTAAGCTTAGCCGGATGCGGTGGCTCATGCCTATAATCCCAGCACATTGGGAGGCTAAGGTGAGAGGACTGCCTGAGGTCACAGGTTCGAGACCAGTCTGGGCAACTTGGTGAGACCTCATCTCTACAATAAATCAAAAAATTAGCCAGGCATGGTGGTGTGTGCCTGTAGTTCCAGCTACTTGGAAGGCTGAGGTGGAAGGATCTCCTGAGCCCAGCAGGTCAAACCTGCAGTGGCCATGAGTGTGCCATTGCACTCCGGCCTGGGCAACAGAGTGAGACTCCATCTCAAAAAAAAAACCACATATATATTTTTAGTTGTTTTATTTT
>CAUYQG010044013.1:0-16143 GCA_963574415.1 Tarsius wallacei | reverse complement strand
CATCGAGATCAGGATATCTCTGGTTTAAAAGGGTAAGAAAAGTGCAAAGAGGCAGGACGAAAAGTTGGAGAAGTTGAGACAAAAGACACATAGTAGGCATTAGACGAAGATACATATTAGTTCAAAGTAAAGGCTAGACATGGGCCTCCAAGCTGTCTTCCAGGTCTAAGATCCCGCTTGGGCCTTGTGCCCTTTCACACAAGCCAGTCTGATCCCAATTCAATCCCAGTTCAGTCCTTGGTTCATTGAGAAGGGGCTGCTCCAGAAATATAGGGTTCCTTGTATTAACTCAGAGTTCCTCGGCTCCCCTTTCAACAGTGGCCCTGCAGTGTTCCAAGAACCCCAGGCTGACCTGACACCTGTACAAATGACTTGGTGCTACAGAGAGCCCTGGAACCAAAGGCTGGTGCTGCCAGGTAGGCCTCACCGTGACCTACCATGTACAGAGTGGAAAGTAATTATTATCGAGCATGCTTGTCCTCAACCTGGCACCCAGAGGGCTGGGACAAAACCAGGTCATTTTTTCTTTATTTATCTTAGTGTCTGCTCTTCAAAGGAACTTGATGGTAAAGTAAAAATACACATTCGGTAGATAATAGAGAATCTATTGAGGAATGATTTTTGGTTACCACTGCATCATGTCATATTTGTTCTAATATCTGTGTTGGCAAGGGGAGCAATTGTAGATATTACTCACTAGAATCATTCCTATATGTTGTTAGGGCATATATTTGCACTTAAAGATAGATAAATGGTGGAGTGCCTGACTACACAGTCTCCTCAACTTACGATGGGATTACATCCCGATAAACCCCTTATAAGTTGAAAATATCCTAACTTGACAGAACTCAAAAATTATTTTGCTCAGAAATGCTCACTGGTAAATTGCTACTAGCAATAACAACATCTTACATTTAGAGAAAACACCATGATTTTTACAAAGCCTTATCCATCTGCTGTTTTATTTGATCCTTACAACTAAACCTCAGATCAGTTTCATTTGCCAGCAGTTAAGCAAAAATCCTCTAACAGCAAGCCTATTTTGTAATAAAGTGTTGACTATCTCATGTAATTTGCTGAATACTGCACTGAAAGTGAAAAAAACAGAATTATTGTATGGGTACTCAAAATCTGCTTTCTACTAAGTGCCTAAGACTTTTGCACTATTGTAAAGTTGAAAAGTGAGGATTTTCTGTATATTTAAATCAAAAGATACCTTAAACCTGCATGAAAAATTCAAAAAAAAGTCAGAGGAACTAGAAAGTCCACCCCTCTATTCTATCACACATATTCATCTATACTTCTTAGTTAAAGATTGAGGTTATCACATCAGGACAGCCTTTAAGCTAAAGAGACCTGCTTTGTCACCACACTTGGAAAATCAGCTTTGGTAAGGAAATTTTATCATTACTGTAAGCAGAATGGTGAAGAGAGAAGAGGAAAAAGAAAATGATACCACATTTTGAGTGTATGTGGGAACTAAATGTCAATGGAGACAATAAGAAACTCAATAGAGAAGCTACATCAATGAGAAATAACACTTTCCTAATTTCCAAGGAAGAGCACCTAACCTAGAAAGATGCTTAACAAATATAGGAGGAAAGAATCAATTGCTGAAGGCTTATGTTAGATTTTTTTGTCTTTATTTTAGATTCAGTAGTTTTGGAGGGGTACAAATGGTTTTGGTCTGGGTTTTAAGTGTACTCACCAATCCCACACATTACTCAATAAGTGATGTTTGGGTTCCTCCACCTCTTCCCCCATCCTTCTGAGACTCTAGTTCCATTACACCCTTTTTTTATGTCTTTGCATATTCTTGGTTTAGCTCCCACTTATACATGAGAACGTGTTTTGTGATCAGTGGATATATTCGATTTAAAGGCGATACTTCATTTAGTCAAGTTTAACTGATCACTGCCTATATCATTTAGGAAAAATGATCTTTTAAAGATTTTCAGGCAAAAGTTTTCTAACTGTTTGAAATTGCAACAATAAAATTTGTATTTGGATAAACTCACAGAAAAACGTGGATGCCAAGTGCTTTCCCTGTAGACTAGCACCAAAACGCCCTGATGTCACAAACTTACAAAATGCCAGGCATGGTGCTAAGGGGATAGCCCATTTCAGAAACCTATGTGGTAAGTTTCACAGTATGATTTCTTTTTTTCACTTATTATTGAATAAACTAAAAATTTGGAGAGTTGAAATATGCTGCCCAAGGTTCCCACTGGTAGTAAATTACAGAATTTGGATTTAATCAGGTTTGGCTTACTTAAAAAAAAAAGTCACTGTTATAAAAATAAAAACCTCTCATTTTATAGGAAAAATTCAGTGTAGTACTTGTTCATCTTGACCAAGCTAATCTGAATAGAAAAACATATACCTTGTAAAAGTAATAAAATAATAAGAAATTTAAGTGTACAATGTTATTATTTTTTTAAAGGAATTGATGAACTGTAATAATTAAAATGATACATTTTCTACTTCCTGTTATTTTGAATGTTTAACCTTACCACTAGGTAAGCCAGATAGTTTTGAAATGTGTTCAAGAAACTTCAAAATCTTAAGTAACACTCACTTCCCTTTAAATCAGGAGGAGGAATTTATTGAAATTGCCAAGGACAGACCAGCCTGAGCTTTTGCTTTTGCCAATCACTATTTTACACAGCTCTGTTGTCTTTCCATCACTGGAAGAAAATTTCCTGAAAGTTCAGTGGGAAAAGCAGAAAATGACTGACACAGCTTCTGTGCTCCACGAGGAAACATATATGATAAAGTTTTGCTCAAAGTGAATATTGCTATTGTTGAATATTATATTATATGTTATTATTAATCCTGCTTTAGTCCTATGTTAGGACTCATTCACATTTCAATTCTTTTTTTTAAAACATTTTTTAATTTTAAAATTGCGGGGTACAGCTAAGAGTTAGGTATACAAATATGCATCGTTCAGGCACCCTTGTTGATAAGGGGTGTACCCCAGTCCCCAGACACAACATATTGGCTACCGTTAATCCCCACATTTCAATTCTACCAGCAGACACTGATTTTTATTTCACAAAACAATTGCATAATAAACATATACATATATTGATGATGGTATAACTCAGTGGGTTAAGAATGCCAAATGCATCAGGACAGAAGAATTTAAATCAGAAAGATCTTTGAATTGGGACATCCGAGACCTCAAATGAAAAATGTATAATTTCTTTGTTAATTGGATAAAGCAGAAAACACACAAAAGGATTTAAACAAACAAAAAGCTGATGATAATATATTAATAAGTTTTGATCTCATTTATGTGTCTCAAATTTGACATGATCCAAATTTTTTAAATAAAAATAAAAGTTGGAAGATTTTGGGGCTGTGAATTACTAAGATTGTTGACATAAAGATTTAACTGGGAACTCTTGGAATATGAAAGAGAGGCGTGTGTCTCCCTTGGGAAAATTGGCTACAGAGCTTCCAGTACCTTCATTTCCCTGGAAATCTACATAATCTCAAAGCTGATTGAAATTGGTTTAGGCTTAAAATGGTCTTGATTTCAAATTTACCTTTATTCAATTTAACATTGCATTAAAGAATGACTAGCCAAATTGTGGGGTGATATTTACATGAGTAAAATAAGTCCCAAACATCTTCAAATACTACTAGCCAGGGAGGTCAACTTGAAACTAACTCTGACATGAAAACATAGGAACATACTAGTAGAATATTTATATTGGTGAGGCACAAAGTCTTCCCATCTTATGGTTCGGGATCCAAGTGTCTAGAAGCATTTGAAAATTGCTTTAGTTAAACATATTCTCATGTAGGTTTTGTTTGTGATTAATCTTGCAATACAGTCAAAGCAGAAAGTTAGAAAATAATTAAAATAGGGTTGAAGAACAGTAAACTATTGAAGGAAAAAAATTTGAAATTTTGATTGATTAAATAATTTTTCTCATCTCTATTTTGTGTCTCTATTTTCATTTGCTTCGCTACTTTCAGACAAAACAAAACACAAAACTACAAGAGTCATCAATGAACTGATGTCTGTCTTCCCACCACACATCTAACTTTCATTGCTGATAAACTGCTTTGGGTCCATGAATCTCCTCCCCACTACAAGACAATGAAAATTCATTTTCTTCTGATCCCATAGCTCCCAATTCAATTTCTAATGAAGGTGCTTAAGGGATTTAGTATTATTGAAGTCTGCAGCTTTATTTTTTAGGTCTTGCTTGCTCAATAGCACAATGGAGGGAGTAAGTCATTTTTAAATGGACAAAACAAAGAACAGAGAGAGAGAACAAGAAGCACCCAAAGGCTGTTGTCGTCACAATACAGAGGACCTTCTCAATCTCCTAAGCCTAGACAGAGTATCACTTGTTCATATAATTGCTCTTACAGTGAACCTAAACTTTCCCAGATATTGAAACAATCAATAAGTAAACTATTATTCCTCTCCTTTATTATTAATGTATTCATGTATTAATTTTCCAAACTTTAATTGAATCTTATCTATTTGCCAAACACTAGGGTTAGGCACTGAGGACTCAAAAATTAAGAAGCCATTGTCCCGAAGATCTTGGACACCCAATGATTTTGGTCAAGTGAAAGAAATGCTAGCTACCAAGTTAAGGAAATGTTCTGCCAGTCTCTGGACCAGAACAATCCCTAAGACAGGTAACTTTCTTTGCATCAATAACAGCATCCCATCAGCAGATTTTCTGTTTGCCTCCTACTTCATCAAGAGCTTGGGGGAGTTCATTTAAGAATGTCTGTAAAGCAATTGGAGTTCTTTAGAATTGTCATTCTTGTGGCCACGGGACAATAATGGCAAATACTCGTGCACTAGAAAGATTGGGAAACAAGGTGCCTTGGTTAGTTCAATAATCATTTTAACTGGTAATTATCATTTGAGACATCAAGGCATACCAAAGCCCGAAGAAACGAAACACACGCTTCTCTCCATGGCTGGTTTAAACCAGTTTTAGTATCTTGCTTTGCTGTAAGGTAATCATAATACAAAATTCTAAATACAACACAAAGACATCACTCCCCACACTCGCTATGAAAATCTTTCCGTTTCTTTTGCTTATTGGTATTTTGCTTATTTTTCCTGGCCCAGCTCAAGGCTCATATCCATCTTTCCTGACTTCCCAGCCTGCAGCGTTCACTTCATCACTTACCACACTTTAAATTTGCATGTGACAGTCTTGGTCACATTTGCCCTCTAAGTTCCTTTTTGATAACTGTACCTTAGGTCTCGGGTCCCACAGCAGCTATCTCACAGTCCTGATCATAGCAGATGTTCAATAAATGATTGCTGTGTAAAAGAAAATCATCATTCCATAAAATGTATTTAATGACTAAGGCTAATATTGCCTTTGATAATATGCCTTTCTTTTCTCTCCTGAAACTAACTGGGTACTATTTTTTAATGTCTAAAATGTGTGCAAAAAGCAAAAAGATAGATAATCTAATACACCTGTCATTTGACTGTGATGGTCAATAATATGGAGAGCGAGAGAGGGACAGTCAACAGAGACTAGGGAGAAAAGTAGAATATTTTGTATAGCAGGTAATTAGTAACAATGAGGTTTATTTATTCATTTTTAATATTAAACGTACTGGTTTTCATCCCTAATGCTCCAAGAATTTATGTTTCACTAAGCAGTTTATTGTATAATTTGTTCCCTTCTTTAATTAGCAAGTCATTTCATTAACACTTGCTTATTGAGGGTTTGCTATGTGTAAGGAACTGCTCTAGGAAATGTGGAGAACATAAAAAGAAGAATAAAATGCCCTCAAGTATTGTCAGCACAGGTGTGGTAGGGTAGGAAAAGGCATTAATTAGCAAGTTACAGAGGTAAGGAGTGGACAAAGAATATTTAAGAGAGCATACTGGATATGTAAGAGCAGAGTGGGCTGACTAAACCTGGAAGTTCAGGTCGTGTATTTCACTAAACATTTCCTTTATACATGAATGAATGGAAGGAGGGCAAAAGCTGAAACACAATGTTAAGCCCAAACTGTCATGGGTTCTGAACACAACTGTGAATTGCTAAGATAGGAAGTGTTGATTTAGAGAAATTCAATTAGCAATAGTATTAAAGATGGATTAAAGTAGGTAGAGACAAAAGAGATACTCAGCAGCCATGGCAGGAGACCACAAGGGGAAAACCCAGAACTGTGGGTGGCGGTGAGAAAGAATCAGGGAAAGATTCAGGAAATACCATCCACTCATCTTTCATTGCACCCTCTCCCTTCCTTATTGCCAGCTTTCTCTATGCTATTTTTTCCCACTCTGTTTCTTGCCTTTCTTCTCTCTAATCCTTCCCTTCCAATACTGCAATAGATAAAAGGCAGAACTAGTATCCACATCAGAATAGTGGAATGAGGAGTATAAGTCACTGGAATCATTTTGCCTGTGGTGATTAAAAAATATTCACTTTTATGAGGCTATGATTTGCCTATCCAATGAGAACACATCAGAAAGAATTTACAAAATGCTAGGTTCACAGAAGAAGTTTAATAAATATATTTCTTCCACCAGCAGCTTAACCCTCATAAAATGAAGCAACAAAATTAATAGCTCCACACTGCACAGTTTATGCATTCATAAAAACCAGATCAAGTGGGAGCTCCTCCATTCAGCCTTCTCTGATGTCCTCAGTGGAATGAATTTCTCCCCCAACACCCTGAAACCTGAGTTCCCCTCATGCTTTATCTTTATTCCAGCAGCCAGTGACTATCAAACCCTTGAACAGGCTTTACAAAACCCCTAGGGCACATTATCTGTGACCTTATACATCATAGATGGTCAGTTGTTCCATGCTTGTGGTGTGAATAAATATGCAACATTTATTAGCCACTCTTTCAGGGATTCCTAGATCTTGTGAAATGTATTAATATAGGAAATAATACATTTATCCTAAACCCTCCTGCCCTATAGATTTTGAAATGAGTATTCTCCAGATAACCAAGTTTTGCCAGAGTTTGGTGTCTCATAAAGAATATTGTGAGTGATTGTAAGGGGTGGACTTGGGGTTTCTGAAGGAGATTGTTGGTCCTTACCACAGAGCATGCACAGGCGACCAGTACCTCTTACATGTAAGCAGACGTGTGCATTTTTATAAGGTGAAACATAGCTTCCTCTGCCCTGCTGTGCTGTGTGCTGGAGTCATTTTCTCAATGCTCAGAATGGAATTAATTTCTTGACTCTCTTTAGTGCTGCATACTCATCATGGGCTACCATTCTTCATTATCTCAATAGAGAATTATCTGCATTATACTGTATCTGATAGGGAGAACTGTGGCAGCTAGAGCTTGGCAATCAGACTGCCCTTTGGCACAGTGATGAAAAGGCCTTTTATTCCAGCCTTGAAAACAAATTAAGAAATTTAAGAATGATGTTCTAAGCAAATGGGAAATTGGAGACCGTGATTATTAAGAATCTGAATAAAGAACTTTGGGAAGCTGACAATGGTGTGTGTCAGAGGGATTGGTTCTGAGGGTGTCCAGTATTGTGAGGAGAAAATGGAGACACATGCATCTTGTTATCTTACCTCACACAGAAGCCATGCATCACATGGCACCAAGCCGCCATTACCTCCTTCCTCATAGTGACTTAGAAAGCAGCCAGATCTTTTTGGCTCAGATATTTTTATTGGACTTACTACACAGAGATCTTGACTCTCTTCAGTTGGAAAGGCAGAGGGGAGAGGATTGCCTACAGGGCTTCCCTTAGGAGGAGAGAGGCTCATTGTCACCTTCCTCACTTGTGTACCTGATAACTTTAAAGGGAGAATAGTTTGAATTTAGCTGTTCTTGTTTTTTAAAAAGAATTATTGATTTTCTCTCTCAGTTAGAAATGCAATATATTGTTATTTTGGAAAATGTGGAAAATGCAGAACAGTTAAAAAGAAGAAAATAAAAATTACCTATAATCACTTCACTCAGATATAACCACAGCCCTTTGTATATTATGTATATTATACATGTATAAACTAATTTGAGATATCAAAGCATATTATATTTCTAACTTGTGTTCTTAACTTAAAAATACAGGGCAAACATTTTTTCCATTTTATTTAGTATCCTTCTTTACGAATACAATGTTCTCTCATAAAAGCATTCCATCCACAGATGTTCTATAATTTATGTGATCAATCTCCAGTTTTGAACAATCAGAGACATTCTACTTCTTTTTTTGGGGGGGGGGGTGTTACTGTAGACAAGAATATGATGAGCATCTTTAGCCATGAATATTTGTGCAAAGAATAAATGCCTAGGAGCAGAATTCCTGACTCAAGAGAGTTGTTCCCATTTCATTGTCAAAACGCCTAAATATAGTGTCTGCCACTGGTATTGGAGAACAGTCGAAGCAGGAGAGGACTTGTCCATTCCATGAGGCCTGACATCATGGGGTATGGTGGGAAGGGGAGGGGGACAAGCCACCTGGAAGCCCTGGTGGGTATGGAGGGTGGGACTGTGAAATAGGCGCTGCTGCCTCCCAGCTGGACCAGGAGGGTGCCCTGCATGGAACACAGACCTGAGATGGACATTCCATGACATCCAGATTGGGCTTTGTGATATGATGGTGGGGAAACATTTCCCCAACAATACTTGTTTATTTTTCACTCAATGAGAAGCTGGAATCTCAAATTAGAGACTAAACACGTGTGGAATGAATGCCACTCATTGGCGCTGCAACTATATTCAAGCCAACATCTGGATCAGCAAGACAGAGGTCCCTCGCCCGATTTTATATGGTGCCAGTCCTCAAAGAGACAGCCTCTCGAGAGGCAGTTTGTCTGCAACGTCTCGTTGTCAGCTAGCTTTAATTATGGGAGGCCACACATGATACTAAACCAACCAAACAAAAGCATGAAACAAGAGGTGTCTAGATGATACAGGTCATCTGTCAATGATGATCCGCCAACCCCCTACCTCCCTAGAGGAAGAGATAGTATTTGTCAATAAGTTGAAATTTTAAATCTCGTCACGTTGCTGCCTTATATTGACAGGAAGCCTTTGAGTCTCAGACTCACTAAAATGCCATGATTTTCGGGTGGTTGTCACATTTGCTTTTACTTTCCCCCAAGTGGCTGCCGCAAGAATAAATTTCAGGGAATGCATGTTCCAGGGTCTTGTTTGTGCTATCTTGCTGAGTACAGTTCCTCCCAGTACAGTTTCAAATGTGCCAGGGAGGGTCCCGCTCTCATGCATTATTCAGGGACTTCCGTGATTATTTGGTTCAGAGGCGCCCTGCTTTGCGCTGCTGCATCACTGGGATTTGGGCATGAGGACGTCTCAAGGCACTCTGCAAAGCTGTGGTTTATGCATGCGGGTATCCATCTGAAGCCTGGAGCCGCCCCGGAGTGAGATAAGGCCCAATTCAGTCTCACTTGCAGCTCTAATCCCAGTCGGGCAAAGCAGAACACCAGATAGTACACTCAGATTGCGCTATCAGGGCCTTCGTGTTCAGCCATGCTCTTTTCTTAGCTAATTTCTCAGGCACTGCTTTTAGGGAATGTGAGAATTACACAAGGTAGAAACGATGAGATGTCTCTACTGTAATTGTTTGGTGCCGGCCAATTTGGATGAGAAAATAACTAAATCAGTATATTTAAAAGCAAGGCACATGTTTCAATATTTAGATCTATACTCGACAGCTTTGATGCAGATTTTCCTAAAACATTACAAGAATTTTGATTTAAGTATTTTTTTTTAAACTCCCTCTGCCTATTTGTCTTGTTCTTGCATAAAGGATTGTTCTGTTTCAGGAATTTCTTCTATCATTCTGCTATCAGAATTGGGCAATCATTTTAGCATATTAAACATATTAGAGATCCCAATCTAATTTCACCGCTTCCTGACTCTCAGAGTGGCTTAGAGATAATAGCTTAGACAATGTCTACGGAGAAAGTTAATTCAAAATATGCAACATCACACGTGAAACAAAAGTTGATATTAATAACAATAATAATCATGGCCAACATTTCTTGAGTGCATACTATGTCCAAGCATAGCTCTAAGTGCTGAACTTGTATTAACCAATTCAGTCATCAAAACCATCCTTTGAGTCATGTAGGCTTTTAGATGATGTCCATAATTTCCCAGAGTGATAATAGTTTTGTCAGTCTCTTCCATCATCTGGTAAAAGTCAGGCTGTCTTGGAGATGAAGTTTATGATTTAATGGTATAGTGACCCAGGCTTTGTGGAACTCAAAGCTCTAGAGGCAAAATGAATGTCTCAGGGTGAAGGATCTGTGTTTATCCTGCAGGGAAGCAACAGGAACTGAAAGGTGGGAGTACTGAAAGCACATTGCAAAGGTGGGAGTAAACAGGAAGAGGGAGGGGCAGAGGGCTTCTAATCTGTCACAGCAAAGAGCACATGGGTCCAGTGGGTGGATATGTATAGCTTAGACTGACGTTATAGAAACAATGTTTCTGAGCTTAGCACACACCCACAAAACTGCATAACAAATCTATACTTGAGGAAAGGGTATGGGGTGGGGCAGGGGAGTGGGTGGGGAAGAGCTGTAGTAATCTCAGAACAGTGCAGGTTGAGAGTAGCTATGCAAGATAATTCAGATAATGCCCAAGCTCATGCAATGCCATCTCTCTCTCTCTTTGGCTTTAAAGTAGATCTTGGAATACAATGCTATAAATATTCAGAAAAGTGTTCAAAGAAGGTTGCAGGATCCTGAAGTTGGCCTTTATTCAGGAAGAGAAGATTGAAGGAAAGGCCAATTCAAGCCTGACTCACTCGGACAAAGCCTGAGTGCATAATTTCAAGAATATTGGAGCTACACTTAAGATACAGTGAAAAGAAAATGGGTTGGAAGTCAGACAGATGTGTCTGACTTTCACCTTCGGGCCCATCTCACTTTTGGTGTGACCTGGGTAGCTTATGTCACCTATAGGAGTTAGTTTTCTCAGCTAACTAGACAAAATATCAAGACTCACTTCACAGGCTTATGGGAATCATTGAACAAGATAAGAAGTACTGATATCATCCTCCACACTTCAACGATTCTTTTTCTCTATGATTATTAGAACCTCATACACTGTTTAAATATAGCAAAATTTGAAATATTAAACAAGCTGTGTTCATTGATTTTAAAAACCAGCCTATAGTGCTTTTTTGTTTGTATAACACTTATAAGGTTTTCAGAATATTTTCCTCATGCATTATATCATTTTCTCCTCACTACAAGATTATGTTAGAGGCAGCAGTGGAAGGATTATTATTCCAGTTTTACAGATAAGAAAACTGATGCTTGGAGATATAAAAGGATTTCCTCAAGGTCAACAAGGGAGAAGTAGTCAGAGTAGGAGAACTGAGACTTCTCCTTTTCCTCTTCAACTTCTGCACTTGTTGAGTGTCTTTATTTAAAAATATTTGTTGATTACATATTTCATGCCAAACATGCTACTAGGTCCTTGGGATATAATGGTACAGAGGCAGTCTGACCTCAAGGAGTCATCTATTACTTATCCCACACCATCTTATTTTGCTTTAGCATAGTTAAGAGTTAGAAGGAAAACAGAAAATTAGCACTTTATAAGTTTGGAGTTTTCACGGATATGTATATTAACTTATTTTCTCTTTGAAGTAGACTGAAAAAGAGGACCCAGGAGAATGAGCCAGATATGCCAGAATATGGTTATGCCTTCTGATATTTTTAAAACTTGTAGGAGACTCATTCTTAAATAATACGGTCTTATTTCTAAGCAGGAGGTGTTGCAGACTTCAATCTGCAGACACATAATGTCTGGTGGTTCCACTTTCTGTGATGCTAGTAGCCACTGATGATCATGCAGCAGGGGGTTGCAAAATGGTGATATTCCTCTTCCATCATTTCCTTTTTCTTGTATTAGCTAGAATGCTTCTATAAAAAGAAACTTCCCTTACCAACTATTTTGTATCCTGAGGTGTGTTCATATAGGAAAGGTAGATGAATATTTGATTAATTTTACTTACTGGTTTTCAAAATAATAGTTTGCTTTCCTAGAGTCCTTCAAAGGAGGTTTTTTTTTTTTTTTAGCATCACTATAAGCTCATGAATCTAAATATATGTAATACCATTTCAATATATGGCAGTAATTATCTTTTTTTTTTTTTTTTTTTTTGAGACAGGGTCTCACTCTGTTGCCAGGCTGGAGTGTTGTGGCACCATCATGGCTCACTGCAGCCTCAACTTCTTGGACTCAAGTGAGTCTCCTGGATTAGCCTCCCAAGTAGCTGAGACTATAGGCAAATGCCACCACACCTGGCTAATTTTTTGGTAGAGATGAGGTCTCACTACGTTGTCCAGGCTGGTCTTGAACTCCAGGGCTCAGGTAATTCTCTTGCCTCAGCCTCCCAAAGTGCTAGGATTATAGGCATGAGCAATCATGCCCCACCAGTCATTATCTTTATTGATGCTCAAATTATCCCATCTTTGGCCAGTGGGAACTTATTCAAGATGAATTTTGAGTCCTTTTGAGACAACCCTTGTAGACCGTTATGCAAATTCTTAAAGGATCTTACACCCTGCAACAACTCCATATCAAAAAATGTCCAAGCTTTAAACTTTCCACAGCCCCTAAGGAACAAAGTGATTGCTGGTCAGCATCTCACCTTGGCCAGCATTACCTGTGCGCCAATCTCCTCTCTCACTCCCAACCAAGCAGTGTAACCAATGCTTATGCTAATTGCACCTGTGTATTGAAGGCATACTAGAAAAGACACCATTTTTCACTTTCCTATGTTCTATCTAGACCCAATCAGGGATTTTCTCTTTCATTTTTCCTTCTCCTTTTCTTCTTCAGTTCCCCTCCGTGACATTTTTCTCCATGCTAGGGAACAACAGGCAGGGCTAGTAATTCATTTGTGACTAACTGCCAGGGTCACTCCGCAAACTAATCTGGGGAAAACCAAATTATGCTGGAAGTAATGTGGAGCCCTAATCAGGTTCTCTCTAAAATCCACTTATTCATGATAATTAGCATGAGTTCCTTCCAGAGCCCCGCTCTCCACATGGACATTCAATGGGCCCTTTCAGCTGCAGTGGGCTCAGAAGCACTGCTGCAATTCTGCCTAATTAATAAAGCAATGACAGAAATTTAGAAAAATATATGCATGATAATTTAAATCTCCCAGGGAAAAATCAATTCGTTCTGTCTAAACTTTGCCTTGGGTGCTTTCTTCATCAATTCAAGTGTGGAGCACAGTGACCTTAAGTTGCAAATATTTTTCTTCAGGCATGATCGAGGCATCGAGAGGTAATAGCTTTCAACATTCATTTCTTAGAGATTTTAAAACACTCAAATGAGGACACTTATTTTCCCACTTTTCGCTCCTATATGTAAATCTGAGAAAATAATCTTGAAGACTTTCAAAGTAAATGCAGCTTGGGGCTGCAAGAGGTAGCTTTTTCATTTGTATAATCGATAGGTGTTTAATAATGCCATGGGGGATGGGGAGCATCCCTTAAGAAACAGAATAATGCAACTGTAATTCTCTTACTTGGTGAACTTCCCTGATCATGCTCCTGTGCATCGATTCTTTTTCTTGGTGATAATCAGAAAAAAAAAGTCACCTGTTCTTTCAAAATTGACACCAGCTATCCTCTCTCTGTCTTCCATTGATATGGTGTGTATTAAGTTGATGCTCACCTAAATGAAAAGCAATTCAAAGTATAAACCTAAAGCACACAAACAAATGGAACAGAAAGGAAAGAAAGGAAAAACAACAATGGAAAACCAGCTAAAAGCTTTTTATTGATTTTCCGTTTAGAAAGATTATAGCCACAAGGGGGCTCTCGAATCTTCCCAAACACTAGGTAAGTGCTGAGAGCTGTTTTGCTAGTAATTAATTTCCACAAATCAATATTACCTATTAATGTACATTACAGAGACAAGCTACAGACTTCTGACACTGTACACTCAAGCTAAAGAGAGAAATTCATATAAAAATTCAAGGGGCCCGCAGTGATTGTAAGTCAAAGCTGAAATTAGTTGCACCTGTGATTTCCTGTGTCTGCTCTAGCATAAAAAATCCCAACACTGCAAATTTCATCAAAGGTTAAAACTGAATTTGAAGCACTGTATATATAATGGAATACATTGACCTCCAATGGATTTTAAGGGCTTGTCCGCCTACTCCTGCCACATTGTGCACCCCCCAAACAGCTATGGAGGGTGACACAGCAGTTAAAATGCAACGACCCTTTCCTGGGGCAGTGGGATGTTGCGACAGCCATTAGTCTGGAGGTATTTGACTCATGCTGAGAGCCTGATGGTGTTGATGGTGTTTACAGCCTGCACCATAAAAAGACACTTGGAATGCAAGAGGGTGTTTTAATTTTCTGTTCAAGCCAGTAGATAGGGGCAGAATTTCATGCCACACTTGGGCAGAATTGGAGGTTTCAGCAAATGACAGGCTGGAAAGGCAGCTCTAGCAGAAGAGAGAATACTGCCCATCATCCCTACCACAGGGAAAATGTAGGAACAGAACAGAAGTGCCCCCCAAACATCCCATCAGAGTGGTTAAAATACTAAAACCGCTTTTGCACAAACTCAGAGAGCTTCTCCAAGCTTTGATATGCATGTCTTTTGGATGACTGTCTTTTCTCTAATCTACTAGTAAAATAGTCCCATAGAACGGTGAGCATGGGTACCAGTTCTGCTGCAGGAGAACTTCTGTGGCATTTGGGGGACATGTTCCCTCCCCTGGCCAGTTAACCATCCTAGAACCTAGTACCTGACAAAGGAGAAAGTGAGGAGGGGGCAGCGAAAATGTCCCTCATTGATCAGGGTCTCCCCATGTCATTTAGTTTTTGAAATTAGGAAATCATTTTTCTAGAGGAAATTTCTGGCTCAGAAAAGCCAGCGGTCTGTCTCTGACTCAGATACCCAAGAGATGTGATCTGGGATAGCAAAGTTCCCTTGAATGAAATCCTACTTGATTGACACATGTGCCAGGACAACTTGAACTAAACCTTGATGTAAACTCCATGGATTTTTTAGTAAATGCTTTCTAGAGTCAGTGTTTCCCAAGTTTAATTCTCAGGTTTTATTTATTTATTTATTTATTTATTTATTTATTTATTTATTTATTTATTTATTTATATGAGTCGAAGTCTCATTCTGTTGTCTACGCTGGAGTGTAATGGCACTATCACAGCTTACTGCAGTCTTCACTTCCTGGGCTCAGGTGATCCTCTCCCCTCAGCCTTCTGAGTAGCTGAGACTATAAGCACATGCCACTACACCCTGATAATTTCCTTTTTATTTTTCAGTTTTCTGTAGAGATGTGGTCTCGTTATATTGCCCAAGGTGGTCTCGAACTCTTGGGCTCTAGCCATCCTCCTACCTTGGTCTCCTAAAGTGCTGGGATTACAGGTCTGTGCCAAGTGCCCGCCTAATTCCCAGTTTAAATAGCATGGCCAGTCTTAGTTTCCCTCAATTACGTCTCTTGAGAATTTCAAAAGGTGCCTTCTAGAGTTCAAGGAAAAGCCTTATTATTTTTTTTGTTTTTTTTTTTTTCAGGTCTGGTTGGGACTTTCATTTAAATCCTTCCTTCTAATCACTTTGTAAGACACTTTTGAGCTTTTCAGCATCTATCCAAGAGTGGTTCTCTGATTCAAGCACCATCAGGATGTTGACCTTGTAGTGGGGGTCTTCTCTATTAGAGCACACACACCAGCCACAACCTGTGTGTTTAAGTTTAAGCCTAGGGCTTATGTGTACAGGTGAAGACTCTGAGCTCAGTCCTGACTTCGAACTCTGAGCCTCCGGAAAGGCAGTTAGTGGGGCAGGGCAGCTAGCACAAGTTAGACATTGATAAATTTCCCACAGTCAGGTTTTAGGAAGCATTCAGACATTTTTTTAAATTATTATTTTTATTTTAAAGTGCCAACTTTAAATCTGACAAAGGTCTCACATCCAGGATCTACAAGGAGCTCAGACATTTTTAAAATTATACTTTAGCCGGGCTCGGTGGCTCAGCTTGTAATCCCGCGCCTTTGGGAGGCTGAGGTGAGTGGATTGCCTGAGTCCGCGGGTTCGAGACCCACCTGGGCAAGCAAGACCTCATCTCTACAATAAATCAAAAAATTAGCCGGGCGTGGTAGCGCGCGCCTGTAATTCCGGCTGCTTGGAAGG
>CAUYQG010044012.1:0-19464 GCA_963574415.1 Tarsius wallacei | reverse complement strand
TAATCTCTGATAATCCTTTGTATTTCTTTGGAGTCAGTTGTAATTTGATCTTTTGCATTTCTGATTGTGTTTATTTGGGTTTTTTTTTTTTCTCTTTTTCTTGGTCATTCTGGCTAGGGGCTCATCAATCTTGCTAATTCTTTCAAAGAACTGGCTTTTTGTTTTGTTGATGTTTTCTATGGTATTTTTGTCCTCTATGTCCCATATTTGGGCT
Organism: Tarsius wallacei; assembly: GCA_963574415.1. Lineage (NCBI taxonomy): Eukaryota > Metazoa > Chordata > Mammalia > Primates > Tarsiidae > Tarsius > Tarsius wallacei. Next base: position 19,250 of record CAUYQG010044012.1, on the reverse strand, counting down.
CTTATTTTTGTGATTTAGATTTTTTTGCTAAAGTTGGGGTTTTGGTGGTCTTCTCTTTATAGCTCCCTTAGGTTATTTGTTAGGTTCTCCATTTGTGATTGCTCCATTTTCTTGATGTGTGCTCATAGAGATATAAATTCCCCTCTTAAAACTGATTTTATGGCATCCCAGAGGTTTTGGCAAGATGTTTCTTCATTTTCATTTGTTTCCAGGAATCTTTCAATTTCTGCTTTGATTTCAGTGTTGACCCAGTCATTGTTCAGCATCATGCTATTTAGTGTCCATGTCTTTGTGGTCTTTGGGGAAATGTTGTTGGTTTTGATATTTATTTTTATTCCACTTAGTTAGAGAATGTGCATGTCAAGATTTCAACCTTATGGAATTTGTTTATGCTTGGTTTATGGTCAAGGATGTGATAGATTTTGGATTATGTTCCATGTGGTGATGAGTAGAATGTGTATTCTTTGGTTGCTGGGTGGAATAATCTGTAGGTATCCACTAAGTCCATTTGGTCAAGTGTCAAGTTTAGGTTCTGGATCTCCTTGTTGATTTTTTTGCCTTGATGATCTATCTAGTGCTATCAGTGGGGTATTTAAGTTTCCTTCTATAATAGTGTTAGAGTCAATATCTTCTTTTAGTTTATTTAGTCGTTGTTTTATAAATGCTGGTGCTCTTGTGTTGGGTTCATATGTGTTTAGGATGAACATTTCTTGTTGATGAATTGAACCTTTTGTCATTATGTAGTGTCCTTTTGCTTCTTTTTAAATTTTTGGTAGTTTGAAGGTTGTTTTGTCTGATATTAAGATTGCAACTCCTGCCTATGTTTGTGATCCATTTGCCTGGACACTCATTTTCCATCCTTTAATTTTGAATCTGTGTGCGTCCTTTGTAGTGAGATGAGTCTCCTGGATGCAGCAAATAATGGGGTCATGGTTTTTTATCCAGTCCATTATTCTGTGTCTTTTCTGTGGTGCATTTAGTCCATTCACATTCAGTATAATTATTGAAATGTGGGAGTTTATCCCTGTCATGAGGTTCTTATAGAGTTGTTGTTTTTCCTTTTTATTTGTTGTCTTTCCTTTGTTTTCTGGGATGATTCATGTGTGTTTTCCATCTTTTCCCTGTGCTCTTGTGAAGAACATTGTCATTCTTTTCTCCTTTTCTTCTGTGTTTAATACTTTCTTAAGTGTTTCTTATAGAGGTGGTCTAGAGGCAGCATAAGTTCATATGGATTGGATGTCTGGGAAAGATTTTAATTCTCCCTCACTGATGAAGCTTAGTTTTGCTGGGTAGGTTATACTTGGTTGAAATTGTTTGTCTTTTAGAACTTTGAAGATTGGGCTTCAAGCTCTCCTAGCCTGAAGAGTTTCTGTAGATAAATCTGCTGCTATTCTAATTGGTCTTCCCTGGTAGGTAGTCTGACCTTTTTCCCTTGCTGTCTTTAGGATATTTTCTTTTATACCTACTTTATTTAGGCAAATTATTATGTGTCTGGGAGTTGGTCTTCTCATTTGTTGTCTTGCAGGTGTTCTTTGAATCTCTTGTGTTTGAATTTTTGCATCACTGATGAGATGAGGAAAATGTTCTTGAATAATTTCATGGAATGTTTGTTCCAGTGTGGTCTCTGTCTCTCTTTCTGCCTCAGGAAGTCCAATTACTCTTAGGTTCTGTCTCTTGAAGTAAACTTTCATCTCCTGAAGGTTTTGTTCTGTCTTTTTGAGCTTCTTTTCTATGTTTTTGACAGTTTGGGTTAGTTCTGTATTTTGGTCTTAAAATATGGAGTTGGACTGTAGGTTGGGGGTGGTCCTTTTTGAAATTTTGAGATTTATTTAAGGGAGGAGCTGTTATTCAAAATCTATCTGCAGATCCCAGTATCCATCGACAGGTGTATGAATAATCTGAAACCCACTTCCCACTGCCTTGCAATCTGTCCATGCAGTGGGGTTATAGGCTTACTCCCTGAAGCAAAATGAGGTTTAAAAAGGGAAAAGAATGTAGCAGGGAGTGGGGGGAAGAGGGAGGTGGAGAGAGAGAGAGGAGTAAGAGGGAAAACAGACAAACATACTGACTAACAAATGAAAAGAGACACAAAGACTGAAACAAACAAGTAAAAAGAAAAACAATAACAACAACTACAAACTAACCAACAACCACACAAAAAAACTAAAACATACAATGATGCTAACATACAAGCTAGCCAACCTCCTTATTGGTGTGCTATTCCTCTATACGAAGATGGAGTCTACAGAGAGAAAAAAAAATAGAATGAAGTCAGTAAACTAACAGAACCAACAAAGCACACTCTGAGACTTTTCCTTTAAGTCCAATGTCCTTTCAGCTCTGATTTCTAGCTGTCTTTGCAGGTTGGTAGATTTGTTCACAGTTAGGGTCAGGTGCCCCTGGCCTGCTGTGGAGGGTGGTTCAGATCTGGGCTGCCTGCCAAGTCTGCCACTCAGATCTGGCCTAGTCTATTTAGCAAGGGGAAGGAACTTCTGTCCTTCCCATTTTGATGTTGTTACCATGGATGCCCAGCAGGTGGTGCTGATCTCACTGCTCCAGTTGATCTTTTTCCACAGCAGCTGGAGAATGCAAGCTGGGTGGGGCGGAGGTCACAGGCCACTCAGGGCGGGAGGGAGCAGGCAATGGTAGCGGCGGTGGGGCCTGCCACTTCACGGTGCATGAAAGGAGTTCCACGAGGCTGGCTCCAGGCGAGGGGTAGGGTGTGGCAGTGGCAGCAGCAGTGGCAGTTTCAGTAGAGTGTGTTTGGGGGGGGGCTCACGGTCCAGAGCTGTGGGTCGCCTCAGGCATGGGCAAGGTAATGGCGGCTGTGGCGGCATCGGCTTCCCTGAGCGGCTGAGAAGTCTAAGGTGGTTGAGGCATCCTCGAGCACCGTTCAGAGAGCAGGCTGCCAACAATGGGAGCTGCAGTCCCCGGGGGGAGAGCTAGAGTCTTTATGTGTGTTCTCTTTCACGGAGGGTCTCACAGACCGAAGTGCCCCATCGCCATCTTGCCAGAAGTTGTTTTTTAAAGATATAAGTAAAATATTGGTAACATAAAAAGAATAAGAAATAAAAAGAACCAAGTGCAAATATTAATGTATATATTCATGTTCATAGTGATGCACACATATATATGTGTAATACATATACATTAAAACTAGCACAGTAGATAGGATAAATAGGAGGATAATGATGGGGAAATATAATTTTAAATAAAATCTTTTAACCCAGATATCCTTTCCACAAACATAGTAGAGAAAGACGTTGTAATTCCTGAATAAGCATTAAACCAGCATGTGATTTGTATCACAGGCAATCCCCTAAGAGATTGTAAAGACACACACAAAAATCACTATTTTATAGACCAAAGAGATACAATTAATTACAAACATGTTTTCAAAATATACAATAGTTGATCCTCAGGTAAGAGAACTTGACGGCACCATTTGTTACAGAGTTAGTCCTAACTTTTTGATGGTAATTGAGGAAACTACCCACATTATCTAATTAGCTTTATCTAGAGGAGATACAATCTTCTCATATTTTAAAAAAGATGCTAGTTTTGCAAGTTGGAGCAAGACACTCAACCAAAGTTAGGGTGCTACCTTCCCGTAGAAATTGGGATATAGGGGTGCAATCTGTCTTGTTTACATTTAAAGAGATGGCCCTTAGGTTCTTAGGAAGGATATTTCTGGGTCATAAACCTGACAAAAAAAGTCTATGTAACTTTCCAAAGCATTTATATGTTTCACAGAGAGGAGGACATGTTTACAATAAAAAGTTTTCTAAAGTAAATTTTCTGAGGAAAAAAGAAAGAAAATATCTCTCTTTTTTAAAATTTTCAGCATGGACAATGAAACCTCTTGTTTTTATTTGTTTTGTCTTATAACAAAAATATTTGAAAAATATAAGTCAAAACAACACATTAAAAAACTCTATTAGAAGGTTGCATAAATAACAGAGAAAGAAACATAAAAATTGAAAGCCAAGGAATATAAAATTAGAAGAATATAAAATTAAAATTAAAGCTAGAAACATTTTTCTGGTTTCAAAATATGCTACAAAGCTACTGTAATCAAAGATGTATACCATAGGGTACCGGCATAAAGATAGATATATAGACCAATAAAGAAGAATAGAGAAACCAAAATTTAACCCCCACATATATAGTATTGAAAAGGGTGCCAAAAGATTGCAATGGGGAAAAGATAGTCTCTTCAACAAATGATGTTGGAAAACTGGATAAGCACATGCAAAATAATGAAATTGAACCTGTATGTTATACCATACACACATAAAATGAATTCAAATGGATTAAAAAGATAAATATATGACCTGAAACTGTAAAACTTCTGGAGTAAAACATACAGGCAATGCTTCCTTATATTGGTTTTGACAATGATTTACTGGATATGATGCCAAAAGCACAAGCAACAAAAACAAAAATAATTTAATGGGTCTATATTAAACCAAAAAGTTTTTGCACAGTAAAGGAAACAATCAACAGAATAAAAAGAAGACCTACAAAATGGGAGAAAATATTTGCAAACCATGTATCTCGTGAGGGATCAATATTAAAAATATATAAGGAATTACTTTAACTCAATAGCAAAATAAAGACAAAAGCAAAAACTCAAGTAACCTAATTTTAAATCGACAAACCATCTTAAATAGAGATTTTTTCCAAGTAAACGTGCAAGTGGCTGACATCCCTAATTTTCAACATCACTATCACCAGGAAAATGCAAATCAAAATCTCAATGTGTTATTACATCACATTGCCAAAAATCAAACAAGTGTTGGCAAGGATATGCATATATGGATTTATTCATAATGTTATCTATTGAGAAGATGGAATAAACCCCAAAACTTCTCAGTATTACCAAACTATATAAAATATTATTCAAATAGGTGCAAAATTCTATACATTTTCCCCAACATTTGAAAGCAGAAATGAATAATTGGTCTTTAAAAAGTTTTGCAGTTAGTCAAAAACATGATAATGCTTATGTATTTATTGAACATTGGTACTTGTATAAAATCATGTTTTTTACATTTGTTGGTAAAGTAGGTGCGTGACTGACATTGAATTCCAAACATGAATGTAATTTTAGAGTAATTTATTATTATTAATAATATTCAATATTATGTCAGAACAATTACTTCTAAATAATTTTTATCCTCAAAACTTAAAATTTGAAAAAAATTAAACTTTTACAGAAATAGTTCCATATGCATTTTGTTACTTATCATAAAATAATTTTAAAAGATAAAATTGGGAATATGGATAATATATTTTCTCCTAATTTATAAAAACATTATATATAGATATGTATTTCCAGGTATTGCCAATAAAGAACCTATACTGAAATGCCAATAATTCCAAAAATATTACCTAGATTTAAAAAATTAAATTTGCTGTGTAGACAGAAGAAACCAATTAATTAAGAGATATTTGGTAAACTTTGTCATTTAAAAAATAGTTAAAAATTTAAACTGAGTGTTTTTAATGCTTTTTCAATTAAATTTCAATTATAGAATACTATTCAATAACGAAGACCCACATAATATTTTTTAATCATACCATACAAATAAGTTCACTGAGTAGTATGATATATGCAAAACATGGTCATTAACTCCAAATTGCTGTTTATAATGTAAGTCAACACTAATTAAGGAAATAAACAAATTAGTGGCCAATTTGCTTTTGTGGGAAAAATTGGAAAGGTTTGCATGTGTGTGTGTGTAATTGCATATTACTTTATTTCAATGCTAATCAGCAAATCTTGAGCACCAAATGAAAGCTAAAATGTATTAAATAATTCTAAGTGACATGCGTTAATATGTAACATTTTAACTGTCTCAACTTCCAAAAGGTAATGAAATTCAGTTTTTCAAACTTCAGTTACTATGTATATATCCAGAATATCACTATTCTTCTTCCATAAGTTATTTTTCTAAGATTGACATTTGTTTTGTTTTCTTAAAAAACATTTTAGGTCCTGCCATTTAAACCATTCTGTAGTGCTACATGTAGAAATAATGCAGACCATATACATAAGCATAATGACAAATAAAATCTATGAAAATTATATTTTTGCTTTGGGTGAATGATAATTAGATCTTTTCAATCAGACAGAAAGTTGTGTATTCACATAACAATAGTGTTGAATTCTATGCTCAGAAGCAAACAGAGCACCAGTAAGCAAGAACTCCACTCTTCTCTGTCTAGTATACATAGCAATTAATATCTTTTGCAGAAAAGCTTATAAAATTACAGTTGCTGTGGTGAGAAAACCATTATGAACTTCAGGGAGGAAAAAAGAAACAACTAATCAGATGTAATGGTAGCAAAAAAAACATTGCATTGAGTTTATTTTAGTGGCAAATATAATCCATATTTCTATCTTCTTTCAATCTAGTGACATATTGAGAAAATTATATTTGCAAATGTATTCAGTATTTTAGAATATCTATTGCTTTATTGATATTTAAACATAGTTAATCTTAGGATCAATTAAAAATATTTTTATAAAGTTTACTATTCGATCAGAATGGAAAATATGAATACTGAACTCTTTCTGTGAATAAATAGAATGTTTTACTCTCATAGACATTCACTAGCAGAAATAAACACTAAATCATCAAAAAATAAATGAGTAAAAATTATAATTTTAAAAATGTAAATATAACATATAAAGATTATGAAGTCAGGTAAAAGTTACTCAGTTTTTTTCCTATTCCTGTTCCTTTTTCAGATTCATTTTTTAAAATGGGCTGTGTGTTTTGGGGTTTGCCGCATCAAAACAGATATGTAGATGAGTGACTACATATTTTAGTCTTGGTCTATGCTTTAGAAAAAATACAGCTGTCTTGATACCATAAAATTAGATTGTCCAAACAACAGGCACCTTATAAAAAATAAATGTTCTTATTTTGTTATTGCTCTATGCAATGAGCTAAAGTATTTTTATGCATTTCCACTTTCAGTCAAAACAAGAAAGCCATAAAACAAATACTTGGGAACATTGATATAAGGAATCCAAACTCCAGTTGGATGCCAAGGAATGGTTTGGGGGAAACCAATATATTACTATCTGCAACAACCCTTTCAATTGACCTTGAAAAACTGAAAATATCTAAAAGGAAAAATGTCTTTATGTGCAAATTTACTAGATTACTTTTCCCAATTCATTTCTATAAAAAAAATTCCAGACGCAATCTCTAAAATTTCTTCAAAGTAGTGTAGATATTTCTGGTGACTGGTAGAAACAGGGGGAGAAAAAAGTTATCTTAAAGGGACAGAAGTTCCCGATGCCTTCATTGACTCAGATCAAGGTGTTAGCTTTCAAGGGGAAGGATAATTTTCAGAAAGAAAGCCTGGGGCAAAGTGCCAATAGTTATATATTCTGATAAAAAAAAAAATTACTGCCTGAAAGAGATTATATTTTAATATGTTCTTCTCTACACTGCAAGATTATTTTGAAATTATTCATGGAATAAAAAAATTAGTAATGGCTACAAAAGATACTCACATAGTGAAAATTTTCTTTTATTGAAATCTGTATAAGTCATTAAAATATATTACAGTGAAAAGGGACAAAAGTAATCCACTTGTACTCTAAATTACATGAGGGCATATTCTTTTCCTTCTAAATAGACTTTATTTTGAGAAAAGAAATTTTAGGTTAATAGCAAAATTGAGAAGGAGCAGGTACCTCCCTTATTCTCCCTGCCCCCCATACACATAGCCTCCGCCATTATCAACATCTCTCACCAAGATGGTATGTTTGTTACAATTTGTGACTCTACATTGATGCAGCATTATCATTCCAAGTCTTTAGTTTATATTAGAGTTTACTCTGGGTGTTGAACCTTCTGAGTTTTGACAAATGTATGACCTGCGTCTGCCATTATGAAAATGTGCTGTCTTCTGCTTATTCATGCCTCTCTCCCTTCAATGTCTAGCAATCACTAGTCATTTTACTGTCTCCACAAATTTCCCTTTTTCAGAATGCCATATAGTGAGAATCAAGTAGTGAGTTGCTCTTTCAGATTGACATCTTTCACTTATTAATATGCTTTTTAAGTTTTCTCCATATCTTTTCATGGCTTGATAGCTTAATTCTTTTTAGTGCTGAATAATATTTCATTGCTTGAATGTCTGCAGCTTGTGTATCTGTTCAATTACCGAAGGACTCTTGGATGCTTCCAAGTTTTGGCAATTATGAATAAAGCTGTGATAAACATCCATGTGCAGGTCATTGTACGGACATATGTTTGCAATTCATTTAGGTTAATTTTACTTCTGTAAGAAATTTCCAAACTGTCTTTCAAAGTGACTGTACCATTTTGTATTCCCATCAACAGTGAATGAGGCTACTATTGCTCTATATCCTTGCCAGTATTTGGTGTTGTCAGTGTTCTAGACATTCTTATAGGCATGTAGCAGTATCTGATTGTTGTTTTAATATGCCGTTCCCTAATGGCATATGATGTGGAGCATCTTTTAATATGCTTATCTGTCACTTGTATGTTTTCTTTAGTAAAGTGTCCTTCTGTTTAGTCAATTTTTAATTGAATGCTCATTTTCTTATCATTGAGTGTTAAGTTTCTTATAAGCTCTGAGTAACAGTCCTTTATCAGAAATATCTTTGCATTCATGAAATTTTGGAAAAAGGCAAAAATATACCAGAGAAAATGTTTCTAAAATAAATTTTTACTGGCAAGTTGAGAGATAGATTCTCACATAACAATAGAGTACCTCAAATTTTATTACTATTTACCATTACTGTGCTCATGGTTTATTTAGAATCCTATGTTGTTAAACATAGGAATGTGTTGTTAAATGGGCATTGTAGGTTTTAATCACACCCAAAATGTTTCTGATCTATCTGGAACCACCACAAACTCAACTCCTGAAACAGAAGTGTGAGCTGGCCTGCTTGATTGAAGTTTAACTGTATGACTGAATTTTCAGAATTAAATTCTATGCAAGATGCAAATATTATTAAAGGGAGTAACAGAAGCATAGAAGTTTGAAATTTGCACTTATATCAATACAAATCATAAAAACTAAATGGTTACTGTAAGAATTACCTTGATTTTAAACCAAAGAAGAACATTTTCACAGAAACATTATGTCACTGACCCTATTTAGAATTTCTAGTGCATGAGGATGTAGAAAGAAGACTGGTTTTTGGCAAGCTTTATTATTGTTTTGAAATGTTCTACAGAAAATGTCTTATTGCTTTTATTGCCTGCACCTGGTGCAGACTGCTCCCTCTGTCCCACTCTTGCTATGTCACTCTTGAATACCACTGTGTACATACGCATAGGCACAACCCCAACATCTTCCTACAGAGAAAAATAATAGTATCAGTAATCCATTGAGGATGAGCATTTTGGATGTATACAGCAAAGTTCAGGCTCAGGTTCCTAAGCAGGTCTGTTTGTAGAAATGAAGGAATCAAACAGGCTTAATTCCGATTGGTTGCCACTAAATTCTGATTGGTGATGCTGCTGAACCCTGATTGGTTGATACAGCTAAGCTCTGAAAGTCTCAAAATTAAACAGAGGTGTGCGTTTTCATTAGACTTAGAGTACGTGTGTGACCCCTAGTCAGTAAATGGTCAAATGATCACCTAGCTCTATTTAAGATATAGGGTCAGTTAGCCATTTGGTCTTTTTCAGATCATAATTTTTCACAGAACTGTCTTGAATCAGTGCCAGTCAGCACCGTGACTTCTCTGATTCTAGAGTTCTGGCTTGAGCATGTCTTCATATGGCTACACCATTTCTTGAGATCAGGAACATGGCAAAGTAACAAGATTGGTGGGCAGTGGGTATCAAGAACAGTTTGGTGGCTTACTAGCTACAAGCTATATATTAGTTACAAGTTACTAGCTACAAGACATAGTTTCTAACTAACTACTGCATATATAAATTTGGAATTAAGGGAGAGCTCAGAACAAGAGATAAATTTGGGTGAAATCAACAAATCCATGGCGTTTAGAACCATCAGTGCAGATAAATGACAAATCATACTTTTTCAGCATAGGCAGAAGAGAAAAGAGGCCTTACAGTATTCCATTAGAAAGAGTAGAAATATCCTTTGAAGATGCTTGATAAAGAATTGTTATTGAGGAAAGAGAAAACACAATTGGGGTATAATGTCCAGGAGGATAAGCAAAGTGTTGTAAAAGGAGGAGGTGGGTAGGTGTATTAAGGGCAGTTGACAGGGCCATGAGGTGAGTACTAAGAATTTCACATTGACTATTGTGACTTTGATAAGAATTAATCCAGTGCAGTGGTAGGGAAGAAAGCATGATTGTAGTTTTATCATAAGAGTAGCAACAATAAATAAAGGCTATGATTGTAGTAACTTTGTAATAAAGAAGATACAAGAAAGAGGATATAGACTAAAGGGAGATGTAGCATCAAGGGAAAGGATTATTTTAAGAAAGGAAATAGTATAAGAAGTATGTATGTTATTAAATGATAAAATTTTTAAACATTGCAAGTAGTATTAGTTTACTCAGACTGCCATGAAAGAATACCACAGACTGGATAGATTAACCAACAGTAATTGATTTTCGCACAGGTCTCAAGTCCTGAAATCTAAGATGACTTTACCAGCATTGCTAGTTTCTGGCAAGTACTCTACTCCTGGCTTGCAGATGGACACTTTTTTCTGTGTCTTCACGGGCCTTTTCTCTGTGCACAGAGAGAGGGGTCCCGTGTGTCTCTTCATCTTTTTCTAAAGACAATAGTTCTATTTAATTAAAGCCCCATCCTTATGGCCTCATTTAACCTGAATTACCTCCTTAAAGACTCTCTTCAAATACAGATACATTGGGTGTTAGGGCTTTGACATATAAATGTGCAAAGAATACAATTACACTTTAAAATAATATCGAATAAAAATAGTATGCCCTATATAAGTAATATATAATTAGATTCTCTAAAATGAAATAAGTAATAGTATTCACATAGCCTAGGGTCAGCAAGCTGTATCTTGTGAGTCAAATTCAAATTTATTTGGTAAATAAATTCTATTGAAACAGAGTGCAGGTGTTCATTTGTGTGTCATCTACAGCTCCTTTTGTGATACAACAGAGCTAAGGAGATGGCCAACAAATCTTTAAATATTTGCTTTCTGACCCTTTACAGAAGCACTCTAAACCAGAACTGCATAACCAACTTTGCTTAAAATTTCTGACCCACAGAAATTATGAAAGCTATGATAATTACAGTTGTTTAGGCCAGCAGTCCCCAACATTTTGGTATCAAGGACACGTTTTGCGGAAGACAATTTTTCTATGAATCCAGGGGGAATGGGGGAGGGATGGCTTCAGGATGGTTCGAATGCATAACACATATTGTGTGCTTTATTTCTATTATGATTATATTCTAATAGATAATGAAATAATTATAAAACTCACAATAAAAAAAAGAGGTATGGATGGAAGTAGTAAACTAAACAATGGGTAGGCCATACACAGATTCAAATAAGTGACTGGTTCTGACTTAAAGTCTGCCACCAAATGCAGCTGTACAACTGAAGTACATCTACTCACTTGGCACTCACTAATAGGGTTTTGGTATGTCCACAGGCAATTGATTTATTACGGTCTCTGCACAGTCAACCTTCACTGCTAATGTTAATTTGTATTTGCAGTCACTCTCCAGTGCTAGTATCACTGTCTTAGCTCCACCTCAGATCATTGGGCATTAGATTCTCATAAAGAGTGTGCAACCTAGAACACTCACATGTGCAATTCACAGCAGGGTCATGCTCCTGTGAAAATCTAATACACCCAATGATCTGACAGCAGGCAGAGCTCAGGCAATAATGTGAGTGATGGGGACAGTTATAAGTACTGAAGAAGCTTTGCTCGCTCATCTACCACTCACCTCCTGCTGTGTGGCCAATTCCTAATAGGCTATGGACCAGCACTGATCTGTGGCCCAGAGGTTGGGAACCCCTGGTTTAAGTCACTTATGTTTTGGTGTGATATGTTACACAACGTGAGATAATTGGTACAGTATCAGAAAAAAAATTGTTCTTAAATATATCCATTAAGTAGAAGCAAAAAGACCAGAAACTTTTGTTTTGTTTCATATTTGTTCTTAAAACTTAATCTAGCTATTTATAAACTGCATAATTCAAGTAAAAAAGAAATCTGCTTTTGGATTTAACTTCAAAATGTTGAAATTTTTAGTCATAGAGCTTTTTCACTTTATCGTAAAAACCTATGACGTGAAGATTTTTTTGTTAATCAGTAGTCATTAATTTAATATTCTATTTGGTAATGTGAGCAATTAGAGGAGAACACAGAGTGGCCCTGCAAATTAAGGGTTAACATTATATCAAGAAGAATATTTTTAAATATTGTAAGTGTAGAATTAATTCATATTTCTACTACAAATTTCCAATGGATTTGAAAAACACACTAAATAAAAGAACCTAATTGAAAAGACAGTGTTAACTTAATCTCTTAGACCTATTGACAACCTCACTGAAGCTTAAAAATCTCTACATTTAGTTAGATTTAGAGATACAACATTAACTTATATTGCCTCACATAGATTTATTGCTTTGAAAAAGTTTATTTTTGAAAAGAAATAATGGCTATTAACTATGCATAAAGACAAAACTATGCATACCATGTTTTTTTATTTGATATTTTGAGAAAGGGTAGTAGTAAATGAAAATTTAACTATAAAAAGATTTTCTCCAAACACTGATGTGTTTTTTTTTTGTTTGTTTGTTTGCTTTACTATTCCATGAACTTTTTCTCATGGTTGTTTTGCAAAGCTCAAAATTTCTTCAAAACTTTGAATTGGGAAATCTATGCATCTGATATTTTTACTCTGTGTAAGATATTAGATGAAGAAATATCTGCATGTGTTCTTATAAATATTTTTATAGGTTTTTGAAATATTTTGAGACTTTAATTCTTAGCTTGGACTGTACATATTTAGCATAATTTATTAATTCTCCCTCTTCACCCCCCCAAAATCCATTTATGTGAAAGATGTTGTACCATTCTTTGTGGGTGACTCAATAATAAATAAGAAATGTTTCTTGCTCTCAAATATGTGTCTATTGGGAGAAGTGAAACATGAACACAAATAACTTAAAGACTGTAGAAAGTGTTTGGAGCCTTTAGGAGACTATAAATTAAGTGCTATCAGAGTACATGGAAGACAATTTTATTTCATGAAGGAAAAATCACACAGGGTTGTGTTATTTTATTTTTAGGCTATCTCTGATTTTAAAATGTGAGATTGGAGAAATGGTAAATGGACTCATACTTTTTCATCTCCCCAACTCTACATTTCTTTTTCTCCCCCTTTTTGTGCATAAGAGAAAAGCATAAACAAAGGCATAATGTCAGAAGAAATCGTGGAAGAAAACCAGAGGCTACCAGATAACTTAGTTTGGTATGAACATAGGACAAGTATAGAAGAGCTAGTTTTATCAGCTTTCCCAAAAGTTACAAAGGCATAAATCATTCTAACATATAGTAGAACGAAGTCAATGTTTGAGCCCAAGATTCACAATAGCTCAGGAATCAACCTAAATATCTATCAACAGATGAGTGGATAAAGAAAATGTGGTGAAAAAAACCAATAAAATACTATTCAGTCAAAAAAAGAGAATGAAATCTTTTCACTTGGAACAACATGGATGGAAGTGAAGGACATTATATTGAGTGAAATAATGTACGTACAGAGAGACAAATATCACAGGTAAGAGCTAAGGAAAAACAACAACAACAACAACAACAACAAAAAACTCATGGAGTTAGAGTAAAATGGTGGTTACCAGAGGCTGGGAAGGGTAATGAGTAGGAAATAATAAAGAAAGGATGTTTAATGAGTATAAAAATACACAGAATTAATTAGTTTAGTATTCTGTAGTTCAATAGGGTGACTATAGTTAACAATCATTTATCATGTATTTTAAAATAACTAAAAGAGTGGAATTGGAATGCTCCCAACACAAAGAAATAATAAACACTTGATGCTATGGATTCCTCAATTTCCTTGATTCAATCATTACACATTGTATACCTTTATCAAAATCTCACGTTTTCCCTATAAATACAAGCAACTATTATGCACCCATAATAATTAAACATTAACCAAAATTTAAAAAGAGCGTGTAGGCATTATGAAAACCAGTATAAAATTATTTTTATGATCATTCAGACAAGAAGAAACAAATGTCTGCACTGGGTATTTAACAATACAAATGAAGAGAAAGGTCCAGATCTCAGAGATAATAATCTTTGTTAGAACTTTTGTGTTTAATGACCAAGTTGTCATAGATACAAAAATAGTACATAAAATAAGTAACACTTTTATCTGAAAAGTCTGCTGATACACTTTTTGCATGTTGATTAAGTCTTGCCTTATATTAAGTAAAATAAACTCCCAAAGTGCATGGCAATAGCAGTCATGATAAAAACAAAATGGACATCTTTTAAGTAATTCTCAAGGTATATATGGTGGAAAAGCCCAGTCATTTACCAAGGGATGGAGCTTCCGCAAACTGCAAGCGAGGTAATCAGAACATCTCATCCAGGTGGAGTCAGCTAAGAATTAAGTCATAGCAACTCTAGTGAGTTGAAACATATGGAGGGATAGGATGTGGAACATTTATAAGAAATGTTAAGTACTTTACCTTTTGTGATTGATTGAGTAAATGATAAATTGTTTTTGCCTTATGTGTAGTTTCTATAAGTTCAAACTAAAACCATCCCGATTAATCATTTCTAATATGTATTCAGAATTAATGCAATCTTTGTTTCAACTTATTTTCTTAAATATGAGATTCACATAAATAAGATAATTTAGAGAATAATCAACATTCAAGATATCTTTTTCTTTGGATTCTTTGACATGCCTTTGGATGTGGAGTACTAGTAATTTGGAAGAATAGTGTGAAACCTAACAAAATATTTAAGACAATTTGAAACCTTTAAAATATATAAATGAAGTGGGACTTAGTCCATTAGTTTATTCCATTCTGTTAAATAAGTGCTTTTGGTTTCTTAGTGTTATCAAAACTATATCATTGATTCTTACACTTGTGGAAAGCAATATTTTCACAAAACTAAAGAAAGGAAGAAAAGGAGATAATAGCGAAGGCAGAGAGTGAAGAGAGGGATCGAGGAAAGAGAAAAAGTAAAGAGAGGTTGATGGAAGCGAGAAAGTGAAGGCAGGGAAGAAATGGGAAAAAAGGGAAGACAGTAAAGGTGGGGAAGAGAGGGAGAGGAGAGGGGAGGGAGAGAGACAGCGAGATGACACACACAAAGCACAAAGTGCTGTCAGGTCCGCTTAGGAGTGAAAACTGCCCCCCTCTTGGCAGTTTCCCACTACTGCCAATCATTCTCTTATAGTATTATGAAAATTTTTCAAGGTCTGCTTATGAGTGAAAACATGTGATACTCAGTTCTTTGTTTCTGTGAAAGATCACTCAGGATTATAGACTCTTTAAGTCCATCCAGGTTGCTGTGAGGCTCATGATTTTGCGCTTCCTTATGTCTGCATAATATTCCATCTTGTATATATACCACCTTTTTTAAAAATTCAGTCCTTTTGTGATGGGCAGCACAGTTGGTTCCATGTTCTTGTTATTGTGAACAATACTGCAATAAACATACATGTGCAGGTATCTTTATTGTAGAGTGATTTGAGTTCTTCCGGGTATATTCCCAGTAGAAGGATTGCAGGATCATATGGGAGGTCGATTTTTA
The DNA here is from genome assembly GCA_963574415.1 of Tarsius wallacei. Lineage (NCBI taxonomy): Eukaryota > Metazoa > Chordata > Mammalia > Primates > Tarsiidae > Tarsius > Tarsius wallacei. Next base: position 3,481 of record CAUYQG010044012.1, on the reverse strand, counting down.
GATCTTTTAGGAATTGCCACACTCTTTTCCACAAAGGCTGTACTAGTTTATAGTCCCACCAACTGTGTAGAGAAGTGTTTCCTTTTTGTCACATCCTCTCCAGCATCTGTTCTTTTTTGAGTTATTGATGATGGCCATCCTGACTGGAGTTAGGTGGTATCTCAGTGTGGCTTTGATTTGCATTCGTCTGATGATTAGTGAGGCTGAATACTTTTTCATGTGTCTGTTGGCTGTCCATATGTCCTCTTTTGAGAAGCGTCTGTTCATGTATTTTGCCCACTGTTTAATGGTGCTGTTTTTGTGTGTGTGTTTTTGTTTGTTTGTTTTGTTTTGTTTTGTTTTGTTTTCCTTTTGGCATGTTTAAGTTTCTTGTAGGACTTGGATGTTAGGACTTTGTCAGATATACAGTTGTCAAATTTTTTTTTTCCCATTCTGTCGGCTGTATCCTCACTAGTTTGATGGCTTCTTTGGCTTTGCAGAAGCTCATCAGTTTGATGAGGTCCCATTTGTCTGTCTTATTTCTTATGGTTTGGTCACTTACAGTTTTGATCAGGAATTTGTGGCCAGTTCCAATTTCCATAAGAGTGTCTCCTGTAGGTAGTTTTCTTATGATTGAGTCAATTTCCTGGATTGTTATTGGTCTATTTAGTGTCACAATGTCTTCTTGTTTCAACCTTTTGTGCTTTATGTGATGTCAGAAAGTCCTCCATTTCATTTAGGTTTTATAGCTTGTTGCCTTACAGGTATGTATAGTAATCTGCTAAAATAGTTTATATTTCTTTGGGGTCAGTTGTGCTTTGTTCTTTTGTGTTTTTGATTGTTATTTGGACTTTTGCTCTCTTTTTCTTGGTTATTCTGGCTAGTCGTCCATCAATCTTGTTTATCCTTTACATGAACCAGCTTTTTGTTTTGTTGAATTTTATTCTATAATATTTTTGTCTTCTATGTTCCATATTTGGACTTTTATTTTGGTTATCTGAATTCTTCTGGTAATATCAGTTCCCTTAGGAGATTTGTTAGGCTGTTAACTTGTGATCTTTTCATTTTCTTGAAGTGTTCATAGAGATACAAATTTTCCTCTGGATTTCATGGCATCCCAGAGGTTTTGGTAAGATATTTCTTCATTTTCATTTGTTTCCAGAAATATTTAAATTTCTGTTTTGATTTCTGTGTTGTTTAGCATCATGCTATTTAGTGTCTATGTCTTTGTTGGTTTGGGGGGAATTTTGTTGGTGTTGATATTTATTTTTACTCCACTGTTATCTGAGAAGATGTGTGGCGGTATTTTGATTTTATGGACCATGTTTATGCTTGATTTATGGCTGCTGATGTGGTCAAACTTGAGGTATGTTCCATGTGGTGATGAGTAGAATGCACATATCATGATTGTTGGGTGGAGTGTTCATTAGATATCTATTAAGTCCACTTGGTCAAGCATCAAGTTGAGGTTCCAGATCTCTTTTTTGACTTTTTGCCTCGATGATCAATCTAAGATTGTTAGCAGGATATTTAAGTCTCCAGCTATGATAGTGTTAGAGCCAATATCTTCTTTTAGCTTACTTATTAGTTGCTTTATAAACACTGGTATTCCTGTATTGGGTAAATATATGTTTAGGATGGATATTTTATGTTGATGGATTAAACATTTTATCATTATGTTGTGTCCTTACATATCTTTTTAAATTTTTGATAGCATAAAGGCTATTTTGTCTAATATTAAGATTGTGCCTTTATTGTAATCCATTCACCTGGAAATTCATTTTTCATCCTCTAACTTTGAGTCCGTGTGTGTCCCTTATGGTGAGATATATTTTCTGGATGGACCAATTATTTGGTCATGTTTTTAAAGCCAGTTTGCCATTCTATGTTTTTAAGTGGTGAATTTAATCCATTCTTGTTCATGCTGATTATTGAAATGTGAGTGTTTATCTTCATTATAAGGATATTATAAAGTTCCTTGGGTTTTTTTTACCTTTTGGGTTGATATATGTGTGTATTTCCAAGTTTGCAGTTGTGATTAATTTTCTGTTGATTCTGTCTTCTCCTTTGTTTTCTTGGGAAGTGTGTGGTTGTTCTTTTTTTATTTCTTCTCTGCTTAATACTTTTTTAAGCATCTCCTGTAGAACTTGTCTGAAAGCTGCATAATCTCTTAGGGATTGAAGGTCTGGGAAATATTTTAATTCTCCATCACTGACAAAGTTAAGCTTGGTTGTGTAAGAAATTCTTGGTTAAAATTGTTTATCTTTGAGGACTTTTTAAATTGGATTCTAGCCCCTTCTAGCTTGTAGTGTTTCTGCTGATAGGTCTACTGCTAATCTGATTGGTCTTCCTCAGAGATAGTCTGACCTTTCTCTCTTGATGCTTTTAGAAATTTTTCTTCTGTACCTACTTTGTGTAGGCACATTACTATGTGTCTAAGTGTTGGTCTTCTTATTTGATGTCTTGTGGGGGCTTCTCTGTATCTCTTGTGTTTGGCTAATCATATCAGTGGTGAGATGGGGAAAGTTTTCTTGAATAACCTCCTGGAATACTTGTTCCATGGTATTCTCCATTTCCCTTTCTTCTTCTGGGATAGCAATAAGGTGTAGGTTCAGTCTCTTGATATAACAGCATATCTCTTAGAGGCTTTGTTCTTACCTTCTGAGTGTTCTTTTTGTTTTTTACAGATCGGGTTAATTCCATGTTTTGGTCTTCAAGTTCTAAGATACTTTCTGTTTTCCATGCTTCTCATTTATTTCCTGAATGAAGTTTTTATGACCAAAATATATGTTACAATTCTCTCAGTGTTTCATCTTGTCTTTCTTAAGACTTATTCTCAGTTTCCATTTGTTCCCTAATCTCTGTTGTATTCTGTGACCAGTCATTAGTTACTTCCATTGTTTGGACTCTGAAGTCTGATTTTTCAGGTGTTGTCTTCTCCTTGATACACTGGGAATTCCCTGTGTTCTTCCATTGGTTTTCTTTCTCATTTGTGACAGATCTCTTTCTTTTCTTTTTAGTTCTATTAATCAACGGCTGTGAGAGAAGGTTTAACTTCTGATGTTTGCTTGGCCCTCTATTCTTGCCCTATCAGGGCTCCAAATTTGTTCTATTTTGAAACAGGGTTGGAGGTAGGAAGCTTTGCTGTCTCTTTTAGTTTTGAGTGTCAAATAAGGTGGATGATGAGGAGCTAGGATTCAAAAACTACTTGCAAATCACAATGTTCACTGACTGGGTATGGGTTCCCTGAGACTCATTCCTCACCATATACCCATTGCATCATCATATGTAGTAGTGTGAGGAATGGTGATGATGCAATGGGTATGTGTGTGTGTGTGTGTGTGTGTGTGTGTGTGTGTGTGTGTGTACCCCTGAGTACCCAATACAGTAAGAGCAATGAAGAGAACAGAGAAAAACAGAATGAAATAAGACAGACAAACAAAAAATTATGAAATATAAAAACAAAACCAAAAAACACAGAAAAACAAAATTAGAAACCAAA
>CAUYQG010044007.1:0-12953 GCA_963574415.1 Tarsius wallacei | reverse complement strand
CGCCCAGCTAATTTTTTGATTTATTGTAGAGATGAGGTCTCGCTTGCCCAGGCGGGTCTCGAACCCGCGGGCTCAGGCAATCCACTCACCTCAGCCTCCCAAAGGCGCGGGATTACAGGCTGAGCCACCGAGCCCGGCTAGTCTTAAAGATTTAATAGGAAACATTCAGGAAAAGAAAGCAGACAAGGGCATACTAGATAAAGGGAAAGTCGAGAATAAAGGATTTGGAGAATCAAGAAACATTTAAAATTACACAGGTTTCCAATTTTTTGTCATTCTCGCCAACACATATTAATTTCTGTTTGTTTTGTTTTGTCATAATAACCATCCTAATGCTTGTGAAGTGGTAGCTCATTGTGGTTGCGAATATATTTTGAAACTTGAATGAAATGGATGATTTTCAGGAAAAATATTATTTAAAATAATTGACTCCAGAAGAAGAGTAAATCTAAGCAAGAAAATTACCAATGGGAAGCAGAGAAAAAAAGAGTTGATTTCATTATGATAGTCTACTAATCCTTTTAAAACCAATAATTCTAAAATGTTATAAACTTTTCTAGAGCATAGGACAATAAGAGAAACATCCACTTACTAGGATATGAATATAACTTTGATATCACAATCCAAAAAATATGCACACACACACATACACAAACTACACACCAATCTGACATAATATTAATGAAAAGTAAATTAAAATCGAAAACTATAATCCAACATTATGAGGGGAACCCCCCAAAAAGAATTTATTTATAAAAAATTGTGTATTTATTCTTACATTTTCAAACTTCAGGCACTTTCAAAGTACTGTCCATTTGATGCAATACACTATTTGATGCAAGACACTTTTTCCACTGCTCAAAATAGTTTTTGAACTTGTCAATTTGGATTCCTTTTACTGATTCAGCCATATTTGTTTCATGTCTTCCATATTGGCAAAACGTTTCCGTTTGAGGATTTTTTTCATTCACGGAAACAAAAAAATGTCACTCAGGATGAAATCAGGTGAATAGAGAGGATAGGGCATGAGGATCCTGCGTTTTTCATCAAAAACTGCTGAACACAGTGAGGTGTGTGCAAGTTGTTATGTAAATCATCCTTCACAAAATGGGCAAATTCATTGAAAGAACCTCCAAAAAAATATTCATTGAAGTAGAACACAGCCTCTCACAACAACACTAGTTGGTACACTGATGCCATGGATCTTAGAACATTTACCTAAGGGAAAGCTTGTACTACAGGGGCTCACCCTCCAAAAGATAATTCCGAATTTTGGAGGGTCCCTCTCATATTTACATTAAGTAAATCCACAAGTCAAGAGAATGATAGGTCACTTCACAATTAAATCCCAATGGAAAAAATTACATATTTACCATTATAGATTCTGGAATAGCATTTAAAATATTTAACATTAATCATCAAAATTTTCAAAGCTCAATAATAAATAGGAAAATATCAACCCCAACACCAGCACCACAATTAACAAAGAAATAGATGCTTCGTCACTAAAGGCAGAAACAAGACAATGATGTCCACTCTTACTATTAACCAACAAAATTTTTAAAAGAAATTAGAGTTGAAATAATTAAAAAAAGAATCACTATTTGTGCTTGATATGACTAGATAACTGAAAAATTGGACTGAAATTCCATAGAAAAACTGCTATGTATAATGGAAGTACCAATGTTGAAAATCTGTAAAGTTACTATAGGGTACAAAACTAACATACACGAATAGTATTTATATGAACAAAGAAAAGTGAATCAAAGCTAAGACATATTTATAATTTTAAATTTTGTAATTTAAAATCCCTAGAAAAATTTAATGAGTGTACACATATCTATGAAGGTAAATTAAAACTTTATCTAGAACAGAGTGGAGGACATGAACATGCATATATGATGCCAAAATTTTGCTACATTAATTAATAAACGTAATGCAATCCAAATAAAAGCATTAACAGTTTTTGAGAGGGAACTGACAATCTGATTTTTAAAATTAACATTAAAAAAACCAAGTCATAAGACCTGGCAAAATTAGGAAAATGAGAGTTAGAAGAGGGTATAAGCTCTATTAGAAATTGAAACACAAAACAGTATAAATAATTAAAATGGCATAGTTATAGACACATGGAATAAACACATAAAGGACATACAACTCAATGTCCAGATCTATGTCCAAACAGACATAGGAAGTAAGTATCAGACAAAGGTAGTATCTCAAATCATTGAGGAAATTATGGATTATTCAATAAATAGTGCTAGAAAAACTGGGAAGCTATATGAAAAAAATTCTCTTATTAACAAAACTGAGTATAATTGCATGTGTTTGAAGGCCAGCTGTATTTCCTCTTCTGTGAACTCTGTTCATATTTTTTTCTACAGTTTCTTATTGTTTTGTAAGAGTTCATTAAATTTTTCAGAAAATTAGCCTTTTCTCTGTGATTTGAGTTATAAGTATTTTCATCTAATTTAGAGTTTGTCTTTTGACTTTGCTTATAATGATTTTCCCCGTGGAGAATTTTTTTTCCTATATGGTTGAATTTGTTAGTCTTTCCTGTGGTTTCTTAGACAATTATGTTTTGGGTTTTTTTGTTCTTTCTTAACATTTAAATTTTTATACAATTGAAATATATCCCTAGTATGGGTGTTGGGTGTGGATCCAATTTTATTTGTCAGTTTTCTACTTTTCCCAGTATCACTCCTTGAATAGTCTGTTTCCTTGTTGATTTGAGATGCTGCCTCAAATACATACACTCATACAGAGTAGAGACATGGGAATGTAATCAATACATCGATAGGCAATATGCATCAAAACTACAGTGCACATACACTTCAAACCAGAAATTCCTCTTCTAGGAATTTATCTCACAAACATACAGTTGTAGGGATAAAAAATTGTTATGTACAAGATTATTCGCTGCTATATGTTTTGTAATAGCCAAATGTAATGACTGGTCAAATAAATTATGATATATTTATACAGTAGAATAATATGCAGTCATAAGAAATTATAAAGAGCTCGTATATGAAATTATCCCTAAGATTACTTATGTTTTTGAAAAAGTATGACATCCTGCTAATTTTGTTTAAAAATGAGAAAAAAAGAGATTGTATAGATGGGTGTATATGATATACAAATACCTTTGAAAGGAAATATTTTGGTTGGCTGTGAGAAGAGGAGTGGCTGAGGCTCAGAAATAAGAGATAGATGTTTCTCTGAATTCCCTATTTTTTGAATTCTGAGTCATCTGAATATATTACATATTGGAAAACCTTAATAACCAATTGGTTTAGGGAGAGAAAAAAAACAAGAAAACAGCAGCGAACAGTAAATGGTCACTTGATATTCTAAACTTTAATCTAGTCGAAACAACTACAGGTATTTGGCAGTGTACTCTAAAGAAGAATAACCACAATTTGAACACTTTTTTTTTTTAATTTCTCAATTTCAAATTATTACCCAGCAACATGCATTGGTCACTTCAGTTAATAATAAAAGAAGCCATAGACAAAAGCTTTCTTGTGAATTCGATTTAGTTCAATCTTAAAACTCTATTGTGATGCTGTTTAATGGCAATTTTTTAAATCAAAGAAAGAAATGGTATTTTTCTCTAGCTTTCCAAAAACTTAGTTTGGCATTTACTTTTACCTAGTACTAACTTAACTTGCTAAAAATCAGCAAATACAATTATCAGCTTTATTTTTTGACCCAGTTAGAAAAACATGTCTTCTATAGTCCCAACCATTGTTCACCACTACTTTATCATACCATCTCTGAATTCTGTTCAACTCTTCCCTGATACCCTCCAGAAGTCAGGTTTAAGATCAATCAGGCATTGTGAGCTCATGAACATAGAGCAGAGAAAAGTTTTGTTTTGTTTGGGGGGGTTTTGTTGCTGTTTTATTGTTTTGTTTTGTTTTGTTTAATGAGGCTTCTTCAAATTTAATGGATTAGAAAAATTTGTTTCTAAACCTAGGTGTTAGACATTTTATGTTTCATCATGATCCCATGAATTGTGCTGATATATAATTAATTATTCTTGAAGTTAAAAAACAATAATTACTGGTTAAGGAAACTATGACTATCTTAATTCTAGCCTGCCCTTCTTAATTAACTTTATAGCAAATATACATTTGCCTTCCATTTATCTTCAGAATTTAATGTAATGTTATAAAACTTGAAAGACTCCATGACCACAAATAGGAACTCGGAATTAGCTAACTCAAATCCTTCAGCTTGAGCATCTTCCAAATTATAATTTAAGTAGCCTGAAAATCCAATGAACCTGTAGGTTTAAGCAGATTTCACAACTAAGTGCAGAAAATAGAAAATAAAGTAGGATTGCGGGGGCAGGAAGCGGCAAGACTTCATGGAAATAATTGCATGAAATCAGAGATGTTGCAAACTTCTAATATAATTAAAACCAATAAATTTACAAGGTTTTTTTTAAAGATAGGGAAATTCAACCAAGCAAATAATTTTCCCAAGAAGGAAGCAATGGTGTGTTTATGAATGTATGTGTGATATTTCTTTAAAAACAAACAAACAAGCCAAAAATCTTAATTAATAAATCAATTCATCGCTTTTTTTTTTTTTTTTTTTGAGTTGGAGTCTCACTCTGTTACCCAGACTGGAAGTACAGTGGCTGCTCAGGAATACTCTCCTCAGGTCTCCCAGCTTTTGTTTCCTTGTCCTTCTATTACAGGTAACTTAATAAAGAGAAAAAAAATGCAACCTCCATACAGAAAACCCCATGTATTCTGAGTGTGAATACAATTGGTTCCTAGTAGGGTACAATCTATGTGAGAGTGAATACTTCCCCATTCGATTGTCTTTAAAGTTATTTTCAGAGGAAGAAAAAAAGCATAAAAATGAATAAAAACAAGACAAGGATGCCCACTCTCACCCCTGCTGTTCAACATAGTTTAGGAAGTCCTAGTTAGAGTAATAAGAGAAAAGAAGGTGATCAGTGTATCCAAATAAGAAAAGAGGAAGTCAAGTTATCTCTCTTTGCAAATAACATGATTCTATACCTTGAAAACCCAGGAGAATCTGTCAAAAACCTCCTTGCACTGATAAGAGACTTTGGCAAAATATTGGGGCACAAAATACATTTTTTTGATGTGCTTGTCTATCCTCCTACTAATGTTTTTCTTAAATGAAGAGATGTTGTAAGTCTGGATGGTCAGAGAAATAATCCAATCAAGATTTGGTTATCTTGCCTCTAAATTCAGGGCTTGTTCTCCTTAAATATATTTCTAAATACCATCAGTGGCAATGTTAGCTGTAAACATTCAGCAATTGGAAAACTTGCTTGTTCTCTTCCATAGTCATAGTATAGTTCAGGAGAATATTTCATATGAACTTGAGAAGAATATATATACTGCTGCTGTTGGATAGGTATTCTGTATTTGTCTGTTAGGTCTATGGTCTTGTTTAAATTCACTCTTTCCTTATTCATTGTTTACCTGGGTGATTTATCTTTTGTTGGTAGTGGGATATTTAAATCCACTCCAGTTACTGTATTGCTGTTTATTGCTCCTTTCAGTTTGGGAAGTGTTTACTTTATATATTTAGGGGCTGCAATGTTGGATGTGTATTTATAATCTTTACATCTTGTTGATGAATCATATCTTGTGTCCATTTTGACTTGAGCTGAATTTTATCTGATATGCTATAGCCAAAACTTGTTTTTTGGTTGTCTTTTTTTTTTTGAGTTAGAGTCTCACTGTGTCACCCAGACTGGAGTGCAGTGGCCGCTCACGGCCACCGCAGCCATGACCTGCTGGGCTCGGCAATCCTTCCGCCTCAGCCTTCCAAGTAGCTGGAACTGCAGGCGAGCGCTACCACACCCGGCTAATTTTTTTTTTGATTTATTGTAGAGATGAGGTCTCACCAATTTGGTTGTCATTTTAATAAAATAAAACATTTTTCCATCTCTTTACTTTTAGCTTATATGTGTCCTTAGTGGTAAAGTAAGTCTTTTCTAAGCAGCAAATCATTGGATTAAAAAAAAAATCCATTCTGACACTATGTCTTTTAATTTAAAAATTCAATTCATTTATGTTTAAAGTAATTATTATTTTTATGAGGATGGGTATATAAAATAAATTTAAATAGATGATAGATTTTGAGGGACATCTCATTTCTCAGAATCTCGATGCAGGCTGTAGGATTTGGGCAGTTTTCACACTAGATGGTTAAGACCCATTAGAAGAACCTAAGCAGAGAAAGGATTTCTTGAGACAATTCATAGAATCATCAGAAAAAGAGGTGAGATGCAAGGAATCCAATGAAGACATCTTATAATATTGGAGTGAAAAGGTGAGACTTTAGATTAAAATGGTGGCAGGAGGGGGTAATATGAGGAATACATGCAGAAACAATTGTTTGAAAACATTTAGAAGAATGATCTAATTATATATAGGTTATTTAGATATCATACTTTATCTGGAAGCTCAAATTATGACTATTTTTGAAGATACTGAGAGAAATGTTTTGCCAGTATATTGCCCAACCCTGCCACTTTTTTTAGTCTCATATCTATAGCTGTTGGTAGAGTAGGTGATTATCAGTTAACATTATTTTGAAAACTCAGGACTAATATGTATTACAGCTCTTATATTTAGCATATTATCAACATATATTGGGATCCCATGTTCTGTGCTTTACCTCTTAGTAAGATTCCCTGTCAGTGAGTCATGTGACACAGGGAAAGGAAGAACAAAGTGCAAATTACACATAAAAACCTGTGTTGGAAATATCTAGGCTATATGACTAACTTTTACAAGACTATTGTATTTTCAAATCTTCTCTAAGGCATGCTTAGACACAGGAATCTTCCTCTGATCTGGAGAAGGGAACTGGTTATTTGAATACCTGTGATATACCAGACATTTCCTGTCATCATCTTAAAACCTTTGCTGCTCAAATTGTGGTCATCATGCCAGTTGTATCAATATGACACGGGAGTTTGTTAGAAATGTAAAGTCTTAAGTTCTTCCCAGCTCAACTGAATAAGAATACAAATTTTAATAAGATATCTAGGCAATTCTCAATAAGTTTTTGAAATATTTATCTAATGTTTCTGTGGAATATGTGTGGCAGGGCCTGGCTCGGGGGCTCAGCTGTAGTCTTAGCAGTTTGGGAGGCCAAGGCGAGTAGATTGCCTGAGGCCGTGGGTTCGAGACCAGCCTGGGCAACTTGGCGAGACTTCGTCTATACAATAAATACAGAACTAGCTGGGTGTGGTAGCACGTGCCTGTAGTTCCAGCTACTTGGAAGGTCAACAATGGGGTGGCTGTGAGTGTGCCACTGCACTCCAGCTTGGGTGATGTAGTGAGACTTCAACTCAGAAAAAAAAATCTGTGGCATAAGACTGGACCATAAAGTACTGACTACAGCTAATAAACAACAAATGTTGAAATTCACAAAATGAGGTCTTTACTAAAGGGGTTCAGATTTGAGAGAAACTGGCATCAGATATGATAAAAATAACTAAATATCACAGGTACATTAATATTTATTAAATTTGATGGAAGGGATTGAACAAGAGTGGGAGAATATACATCTTTTTCTCTCTTTTGAATACCTCCTATCCTTTAAATAACTGCTTCTTAAGGAAAGATATCCAACCCTAGGACACTGACTTAGTGACACTGGAACTAAAGTTCTATCATGAAACCGTGACTCATTATTTTTAGTTTTACTTGTCAGTCTGTACGACTTGACACTAAACAAATTGTACAGGTTTCCACGATTCCTTTCCCATTGTTCCTGACCCTCACATCCTTGGTTCACAATGGAGGAAATGACACCTAGGCTATTAGAATATTTATTTTTACAGTGTTTTATATTGTAGGAAACTGTATTACATTCTTGTAGAAGAAGACAGGTACTGAAGTTCCAGACCTAGTAGTATGGAAATCCTAAGAAACAGGACTTCAGAAATAGTTCAAGTGTTCAGATTATTTTTTGTTTCTGACTATGAAGCTATTTCATTGCCCGATACACTGACTGATATCTAGAAGATATCCAAGTGAGGTAAGCAAAATTGTTGCTGTGAGCTACTTATGTAAGAAGACCGAGAATATAAATTTAGGTCTTATTGGGTTTCAGGCTTCTTATTTCTTTCGCTCTGTAAATATTCTGAGGCAGAAAGGGAATGTTAAGAAGGCACAGTCCTTATCTTTTTTATCCTTTAGAGAAAAGCTTTAAGTCCCGTTTTAATAAAAAATAATGTGATGAAATATTTCCATATTTAATCTATTTATTTCTCTCTGATGACAACGGAGAAACCTAAAGCTTTGAATTCTTTTTTATAGGATCCCTGTACCAGGATGGTTTGAATTACAAAAAATGAAAAATAAATCATCTCTTACTTATTCTTCTTGGGACAGAAGGAATTCTGAGATAAATAATTTTTGCTCTGAAAAAGTCATCAATTGAAATAAATGAATGGACAAAAATGGAACTCAGATTTTTGTTACTATCTTTTTGTGCTTCAAATACAAGAATTGTGAGGTCTGGTTTTTATCTTCTCAAAATCTATTTTCCTGTTCATTTATGAAAATGAACCATTGCAAAGAAGGTGTGTTTGAAATTAGACCATATTCTTTATTTCAGCCTGTGGTTCTAAGAATAATAGAAAAGAAACTGGTAGTCAATCAAACCACAATGCAGGTTTGAATTAGAATATATAGTAAAAGAAGAAATATTAAATGTATACATTTGTAATTTGAAAAAATCTTTTTAGTCTTCTAATTCTTAGAAAGAAACGCAATCTTTTTTATTGAGTCCTTGAAAGCTTGTTTGAATTGCTTATTCCTCAGAGTATAAATGAAAGGGTTCATTAAAGGGATAACCGAGGTGTTGAGCAATGATACCACCTTATTCATGGCCACTCCTTCCTTTGCTGGTTTGATATAGATGAAAATGCAGCTTCCGTATGTGATGGACACAACAATCATGTGGGAAGAACAGGTGGAGAAAGCCTTTTTTCTTTGCTGAGCAGAAGGGAGTCTTAAAATAGTCTTGACAATGTATGTGTAGGAGACAATTACACAGACTAGGGTGAATATGAGGGTCAGTACAGCCATGATTAGAACAAGTCGTTCTACAAATTGAGTGTCTGAGCATACAATCTTGAGAAGAGGTGATGCATCACAGCCAAAATGGTCAATGAGATTGGAATTACAGAAATCTAGTTGAACTCCCAGGCTAAGTGGTGGGAGTATGACAAATAAACCAATCAGCCAACAGCAAAGGACGAGAATGGTGCACACCCTTTCATTCATGATGATAGTGTAGTGCAGAGGCTTGCAGATGGCCACATAGCGGTCATAGGACATGGCAGTTAGAAGAAAAAATTCTGTTGCTCCGATGAGGATGACAAAAAATAATTGGATGGCACAAGCATTATAAGTAACAATTTTGTCTCCAGTTGTCATGCTATATAGAAACCTGGGAACACAGACAGTTGTAAATATTATTTCTAAAATGGAGAAATTCCGAAGGAAAAAGTACATGGGTGTTTTAAGATGAGAGTCTACCAACGTGAGGAGGATAATGATCAGATTTCCTCCAACAGTAGGAATGTAGGTGAGAAAAAGAAACACTGAAAGAAAAACTTGTAGTCGTGGGTCATCTGTTAATCCTAGCAAGATGAAAGTTGTTATTGCAGAATGATTTTTCATCACTGCCTTCAGATATCTAATGAACCTGTGTTAATAAGACATGAACTTTGAATCTGTTGAACAGAATATAAAATATTATTTCAATATGCTATATTTAGAAAATCCAAGCAAGCCAGTAGAAGCATATTTTTTTCCCTTTTAGTTGATCACCAATAATTTGCATCATATTGCATTTACCTGGACTCTGATTTACCCAGGTCTTAAAATTGTGGTTTATCCAGGTGAAGAGGGGACCAAAGTGAGGCCCACCCAGACTTTACCTGTATAATGATCATTTGTATACCTAACCCTGAATTGTACCCTACATCTTTAAAATAAAAAAATTTAAAAATATCATGGTTTATGGAAAATATCATCTGAAGTTTCACTTCTGGCCCAGATGCAGGAGCAATTTAAAGAAGTATCTCACAGTCCATTGAAATTAAGGCGGCTATTCTTGTATACCCAATCTTCAGTGTAGAGTAGAGGATTCATAAGTGTTAATTAATAGAAAAAATACATCCCAAAATTTTATTTCACCAATTGTCAGGACAGCATATCAACAAATCATTCTCATACACTCATAATATAATACCTTCAGTGGCTCACCTGTACTATTTTCCATGCTTTGCAATAATTTCCCCTTCAAATACTGCCCTTCATATCCCCCACATCCTAGAGTATTTATTTATTGTTTGGCAGACCTAGAAGCAATATCCCAAAAGTATTGTGAAATTTCCTGAGTCCCATACTCCTCCAGAATTTCTTCTTTGCTCCCTGTTTAGGATAATACATGGAAATACTTGAATTTGTGTATCTCTTATGTATCAGTTTGAACAGCCTCTGCTTTGTTTCCTCTCCTCAATTCCTGTTTCGGTATCCATCTGATGCTAACATTCCACCTATCCCATGTCTTCCAAGAAAATTGATAAATGGGATGTTCTGATGATCTTTCTCAGAAAACAGAATCCTGTTCTTAGGCTCCCATAATTCTCGTTGGGGTTCTGTAACTTATGCATAGATGTTTCTGCTCCCAAATGAATTCTGAGGCTACTTGCCAGCTCCATTAACAACGTAAAATATATATCCTCCAAGATGGGTGGAAGAAAGAAAATACCACTTGGGGAAAAGAGCTAGCCTCTTTGTTCTGATTTCTTTTCCCCCAAAGAAATCATTTTACTTTTGGAAATGTTACTGCTGTCCCTATTATCTTGCTTCAGGACACCTCTCTGTTCTTCAGGACTCTGGCCCAAGGATAGATTCAGACTCTGTTTAATCCTCTAAAAAGCAATTATTATCAAGTATTATAATAATAGTTAATAAAAATTAAATATGACATGGAGAATAAATAAAACCTGGCTCTTAGGTATAAATATTCCCAAAACCCAAAAAGACTCCACAATCCAGCTTCATGAGCTGCCTTTACAAGATTACCTTCCTGATTTTTTTCTGGGGATTATGTCATAGAAGCTATCTTTCCTCCACCTTCCAAGAAGCCTTGAGTACTTTTTCATGTCTCACATTTCCCACCTACTCACTCACCTTTCCCTGCAATATAGGCAATACTGTACTTTTAAGAAGTGTAAGGGCTGGGATTTGACCAGGTCAAACTGGATCCGAAACTTTTCTATCTCCAGGAAACTTGAATTGTGAGAATCTGGGTAATTGCATACTTAGTCAATTCTAATAATTACCTTCTTAATTAAAATGTTAGCTTTATGAATGTTTTGTAGGCACAAACAGTATCTACAGGGTGTCCGGGTTTCTTCAAAGTTGACTAGAGTGAAATCTTCCCATGACATACCAATCATTGTGTAACATGAATTTTTTATATGATGCCTTAAGATATTACCCACAAAATACCCTAAATGTTCTTGTGCTCTGTGCTCAAGGAGGGTATCATTTCTTTCATATTTAGTGTGTCCATATCATGATAGAGTTTATAGACATAGGAAAAGGTTGCTGACTAGGCTTATGAGATACGTGGTTTTCCTATGTGTTGGCAGCCTTTAAATGATGAATACTCAGTAGAGGTTGGTCTCCTAAACTAGGACATGAAGGTTTCTTGAGAAATATGTTTCTTTCCACTTAGTGCCTCCAATGTTCTTTTTTTCAGCTCTCTCTTCCTGTATAACCTAGTGCTTTCATGCTGGTCAATACACTGACTCCCAATTAATATCACTGAATAGTATACCATTAACTTTCACATAATATATAATCTTGTGTCCTTAATTTGGAAAATATACTTGAAATAAAAAATTTAGATAACTTTATGTCATTGTTTAAATGATTTCACTGGCGTTTTAAGCTATGACTGTCTCATTTTCTGCTATGAAGGATAATTTTAAATGATGGAAAGCTACTATTTATCATTTTTTCATTTAAAGTTAACATCATTCCTTTAATTCTTCCTAATATAATGAGTTCAAATTCATTCACCACATTCATTGAGAGCTAATAGAAAACTACAAGAAAGGAAAATCTCCTACAATCATATTACATGGAGTCCATCATTATTAACATATTACATTTATTTACAAAATGCTTTTACATATGTAATTATGTAACTCAGTTTTCTATGTTTTATAAAATTAGTATTATATTGTAAATAATAGAGAATGCTTTTAACACTTAACCTTAATTTGTTAGTCCAAATTTTTAAAAGCACTTAGGATATATTGTCCTCATACTATTAAATATTCTTCAAAAATACAGTTTTACTTACTCATCATGTAAGGGAGAAAATTATAAAATTAATCATTCTAATATTGGACATAAGGGTTGCTTCTATTTGTTATATAATAATCTTTTAGTGGGAGTTCTTGTGTAAGAATCTTTTTGCAGCCATCAGGCCAATATCACATTTAAGAACTGGTAAAAAAATTAAATCAAGGGCTTTGGATGTATATGTCCAAACTAGCTCTTTAGAAAATGTGTTCCAGTATACATGCCTATCACTTGTAAGTGAGAATCTCTGTTTCCCAAAGCCTTGGTTATTTGGGTATTATTTTTAATTTTTAAAAACTAATAAGATAGCCCTAACTGACATTTGTTTCATTGGGAAGATGTTTTCTTATAAGTGAGGTACACCACTTTATTCTACATGGTCATTTCACAATAAAATCATCACAATTTGTATTCTATGGCCACATAATGTTTGAATTAATAACAAAAATGTACTCATTTTACATTTTTATGTGAATTATTTGACTGCAGCAGTAAAATAACAATTATCATCAGAGGCTTCAAATGCTAGAATGTAGTCTAACCTAATTA
>CAUYQG010044003.1:0-16037 GCA_963574415.1 Tarsius wallacei | reverse complement strand
AAGTTTTTCCACTAAAATCATTTTCTGTATTTGAACCCCTACTATGATTGCACTATGAAGTCAAAGCATGAGGTAGAAAATTATCAGAGAAATGCAAATCAAAACCACATTAAGATACCACCTAACCCCAGTAAGAATGGCCATCATTAATAAAACAAACAACAACAGATGCTGGTGAGGAGGATGGTGTTGTGCATCTATAGTCCCAGCTACTTGGAAGGCTGAGGCAGATAGATCTCCTGAGTCCAGCAGGTTGAGCTTGGGTAGCCGTGATGTTGCCACTGCACTCTGGCTTCTATACTGCTGGTGGAAATGCAAACTAGTGCAACCTCTTTGGAAGACAGTGTGGTGATTTCTGAAAGAATTAGAAACTGACCTTCCATATGACCCAGCAATTCCCGTATTGGGAATATACCCAGAGAAACTCAAATCATTCTACAAAAAAGACAACCTGCACACGTATGTTTGTTACAGCTCTATTCACAATAGCAAAAACACAGAACTAACCGTGCTGCCCATCAAAGCTGGACTGGATAAAAAATGTGGTACGTATACACAATGGAATAGTATGCAGTCATAAAGAAGGACAAACATATGAACTTTGCAGCAACTTGGATGGATTTAGCCAAATCTTAGAAAATTTGTTTCTATCCCATTTATTTTCACCAGAGATAAAATTCTGTAAAAGTTTAAAATGACTTTATTGACTGAGGTAAATTTTATTGTTATTTTCAATTTTTCAATTCTCTTTCCAAGTGACCTTACAATGCACAAAAGTGGGTTGAGGATGTTGCCTGCTCCGTTGATGTTTTGAGTCAACAACTTAAGAGGTGTTATATGTTTCCCCTTGCTCTTTTGAAGCAACTTGGTTGGATTTAGAGTATCATACTCAGTGATCTATCACAGAAACAATGATCAGAGTACCACATGTTCTCACTCATAAGCAGACCCTGAACATTTGTCACAATACTGTAAGAAAGAGATTGGGATACTGCCAGGGAAGGAGAGGGCACGTAGAATCAATAAGTGTACCTGATTTCAAACCAGAAGAAGTGGGGACCAAAGGGTGCTCCAATCTCTACCTGTATGATGACTATTTATGTATCTAATCCTGATTGTACCCCACATCTTTAAAATTAAAAAAGGCATAACTTATTAATCATATGTGGTCTTTACTCTTCAGTAATGTTTTCATAGAGAATATGGCATAAACGCTAGTATATTAGTCAGCTATGACTATTTATTTATTTATTTATTTGCTTATTGAATCAGAGCTTACTCTGTCACCCAGGCTAGAGTGCAGTGGAACCATCATGGCTACCCAAGCTCAACCTGCTGGGCTCAGGAGATCCATCCACCTCAGTCTTCTAAGTAGCTGGTACTATAGATGTGTACCACCATACCCGGCTAATTTTTGTATTTATTGTAGAGATGAAGTCTAGCCATATTGCCCAGACTGGTCTCAACCGCCTATGCTCAGGCAATCCTTTCACCTTTGCTTCCCAAAGTGCTGAGATTACAGGTGTGAGTCACTGTGCACGGCTACTATGGCTAGTTAAAAGCTACCTCAAAATCTCAGTGTCTTATACCAAAGCAAACAAGCAAGCAAAAAACCAAGCAATTGCAAACTTTCCCTCATTTTCATCTACAAGGAACTCAAACATGTCAAAAGGAAAAAAAACAAACAGCCCTTTGAAAAAGTGGGCTGTTTGTTCTTCTTTATAGCTGTGTAATATTCCATTGCGTATATGTACCACAACTTTTGTAACCAGTTCACTTTCAATGGACAGCACAGTTGGTTCTGTTTTTGCTATTGTGAATAATGATGCAATAAACGTGTGTGCAGGCTTCTTTTTTATAGGATGATTTGAAGTCCACTGGGTATATTCCCAGAATGGGGATTGCTGGGTCAAATAAGGTCAATTTTTAGATCTTTTAGGAATTGACACACTGTTTTCCACAGAGGTTGTACTAGTTTACACTCCCACCAACAGCGTAGAAGCAATCCCTTTCCCCCCCATTCTCTTCAGCATCAATTTTTTTGATGTTATTGATGACAACCATCCTGACTGGCGTTAGGTGGCATCTCATTTTGTTTTTGATTTGCATTTCTTTGATGATTAGTGAGGCTGAGCATTTTTTCTCATATCTGTTGGCTGCTTGGATGTCTTTTGATAAGTATCTATTTATATCTTTTGCCCACTTTTTAATAGGGCTGTTTGGTTTTTTTTTCCTTTGACATGTTTGAGTTCCTTGTAGATCCTGGAGGTTAGGCCTTTGTCAGATATACTGTTGACAAATATTTTTTCCCATTCTGTGGGCTCTCTACTCTCTTGTTGATTAATTTTGCTTTGCAGAAGTTTGCAGTTTAATGAGGTCAGTTTAATGCGGTCCCCCTTATCTATCATATCTCTTATGGCATGAGCATTTGGGGTTTTGATCAGGAATTGATTGCTTATTCCAATTTCCATAAGGGAGTCTCCTGTGCTTGCTAAGATTCTTATAGTTTGAGGCTTTACATTTTGATCTTTGATATATGTAGAGTTGATTTTTGTGTATGGTGATAGGTAGGTATTCTGTTTCAATCTTCTGCATGTGATCAGTCAGTTTTCCCAGCACCATTTACTGAATAGGTTCTCCTCTCCTGATGACTGGTTGTTGGTGGAGGCTTTGCCAAAGATGAGTTGGTTGAGAAATTGAGGTTTTGCTTCTGGAATTGCTAATCTGTTTCATTGGTCTATATGACTGTTCTTTTACCGATACCAGGTTGTTTTTATTATTGTAGCCTTATTAAAAAGTTTAAAGTCTGGAAATGTGATGCCTCCTGCTTTGTTTCTTTTGCTAAGAATTGTTTGGGCTTTTTGTGGTCATTTATGCTTCCATATGAATTTCTGTGTTGTCATTTTCAGGTCTGAGAACAATGGTGTTGGTAATTTAATGGGTATTCCAATCAATCTTTTGATTGCCTTTGATAGAATGGACATCTTAACAATGTTGATTCTTACAGTCCATGAGCATGGAATAGTTTTCCATTTGTTTGTGTCTTCTTTGATTTCTTTGAGCAGTGTTTTGTATGTTTCATTTTAAAGGTCTTTCATTTCTCTGGTTAGGAAGATGTCAAGGTATTTTGTATGTGTGTGGCTATTGTGAATGGGTTTTTTTTTTTTTTAATTTGGTTCTCTGCCTGTTTGTTTTTGATGTATAAGAATGCGACTGTCTTTTGAACATTGATTTTACCAAAGTCCTTAATCAGTGCAATGAGGTTTTTGACAGAGTCTCTTGGGTTTCCAAGGCATAGGATTATATCGTCAGCAAAGAGGGATAGCATAACTTCCTCTTTTCCTATTTGGATACCACTGATTTTCTTCTTTTTTCTGACTGCTCAGGCTAGGAGACTTCTAACACTATGTTGAACAGGAGGGTTGAGAGTGGGCATCCTTGTCCTGTTTTGGTTTCAGGGGAAATGCTTCCAATTTCTGTCCATTTAGCAATATTTTGGCTGTGGGTTTATCTTAGATGGCTCTTACTATTTTGAGGTATGCTCCCTCTATGCCTAGGTGTTCAAGTGTTTTTGTCAAGAAGGGATGCTAGATTTTATTGAAAGCTTTTTTTGTGTCTAATGACATAATCATGTGCTTCTTGTTTTTATATCTGTTGATGTACTGAGTTACATTTATGGTCTTGTGAATGTTGAACTAGCCCTGCATCTCAGGGATGAAGCCTACTTGGCCATGGTGGATGGTTTTTGAGATGTGATGTTGGATCCAATTTGCTAGAATCTTGTTGAGAATGTTTCATCTATGTTCATCAGGGATATTAGCTTGCAGTTCTCTTTTTTTGTTGGATCTTTACCTGGTTTAGGTATCAGTGTGATGTTAACTTTATAAAATGATTTGAGGGGAGTTCCATCTTTCCTGATTGCCTAGAATACTTTCAATAGGATTGATATCAGCTCCTCCTTGCATGTTTGGTAGAATTCTGCTTGAAAGCCACTTGGTTCAGGGATTTTTATTTTGTAGATAGTTTTACTTGGAAGACTGCGGTGGTTGGATCACCTGAGCAGGTTGAGCCTGGGTAGCCATGATGTTGCCACTGCACTCTAGCCTGGATTACGGAGTGAGACTCTGACTCAAGAAATAAATGAATAATAAATAAATAATCATAGCTGACTAATATACTAACATTCATGTCATATTTTCTGCAAAAGCATTACTGAAGGGTAAAGACTACATATGTTTAGTAAGTTTTGCTTTTTAATATTTTTCCTTTTGTTTTTCAGAAGCCATTGAGTACATTTTACATGTAAAATTTGAGAAGCACAGTGTCTACTATGTAAATGCTTTGGGTTTTAAGTAATGGTTTAGGTATAGATTTTCTGTTTTAATAAGACTATGTAAAACTTGCAAGTCGGATGAGAAGGTCTTTTATAATAAATTAATTTTACACAAGTCTATTTCAGTTCTCCCTTGTCTACTCATTATTATTCATTATAATTAATCAATTTTCATCTACAGATATTAAAGGAGAAAAAGAAAATAGAATATATAGAAATAAAGATTATTTTCCTCAAACTCTATTCATCGGATAGATAATTTCTGTACAAGTTTTTGTCCAGATAAAACAATCTGATCAGATAAAATAATGGCTTGATGTGGGATACTAATATTTTCAGTTTCTTGGATTTATCTGTGATAGCTAGATAGAAGGGACTTAGATGAGTCTCACAAAACCATCCAAAACTTACTATTTGATTCTGGTCTATTATGCCCATTTCAATCTCTTAAGTTTCTTATTGGTTACCTTATCATTGGTATTTCTTTCTATTCAGATAGAAATAGAGTAAATAATCTTCAATTGAGTGAGTATATAACTCTAAAAGATAAAATTAGTTAATACAACAAATCTAAATATTTAAATGTCGTTGGCTAATGCTATTTTGCATGTTATTGTGCATATTTTTAAGTAAAAGTACTTGCTACTTGATCAATATTTGACATCAGAATTCTTTTTTATAGCAAAAGAGTTATACTTTTTTCTATATAAGCATAGCAGCATAGAGAGAAAAATTCTCTACTTCCACACATAACAACTGCTGTCTATTTCCTCATTCATATGACGTTCAGATTATCACAAATAAATATTTTACAAAAGAGCTCCTGTAGATCCTGAGATCACCTCAATCACAGTCTAAAGAGGATTTATCCTGTTAGTCATAGTGACTACAAAGTAGTTTCATTTACCTCTTTTTTAAAAATGTTATTTGATCTCATATGCTTTATGTCATTCTTTAGTTAATGTTTGTGTTGACAAAAGATGTCAAACTCTGTAAAATATTTAGGAAGGTTTATTCTCAGCCAAATGTGAATGACCTGTCTGTAGTACCACTCCAAGAACTCCTGAAATCATGTGCCTGAAGTGGTTGAATTGCAACTTGGTTATAAATCTCTTAGGAAGAAAGAAGTTACAAAAAAAAATCAATATAGGCAAGAAGGGAGGACAAGAAGGGCTTACAGGTCATAGCTGGATTTAGAGATTTGCTCTGTCAAAGGAATTTTGAAATCAGTAAAGAAAATGGTACATTGATAGCCTGGCGTGGTAGCGCGGTGGCCGGGAGCAGCCACTGCACTCCAGTCTGGGTGACAGAGTGAGACTCTAACTCAAAAAAAGAAAAAAAGAAAATTGTACATTGAGATAAAAGGGTACCTTCAGGAATGATGAGGAAGTGTCTAGATATGTAGATGAAGCTTCAAATGTGGCAGCTCTGAGAGAGAATAGATAGCAAAGATCTACCCACTCTGTGGATTCCCTGGAAGGAGATTCTATACAGATGCAAATTTCCCCCAAACAATGGTTTTGCAGGGTCATAAAATATTTTGACTTCTTTCTTTACCAGGTATGTGATGTTATACCAGAGTCAGGTTTGAAAGTAACCCACTTTATATAGAGTTAATAAAAACTCAAGTCCTCAGACTCCCTAGTTAGAAATTTGGCAAGAGAGGACAAAAAAATGTCAGAATTTAGTCTTCATTTGCCTATAATTGTTTAATCTCCAAATATTTGCTTAGCTAAACAACTTCTATATTTACCTAGACCATTTAATGATGAACCAAATTTCAAAGTGAGCCAGATTCAAAGTGAACAAAATTTTTCACATTCAACAAAACCTGATGATTGATTGAAAATGCTATTATTTGTTTAAAAGACTTCCACCAAATTCAGAAAGATCCAGACACTTTGGAGGAATAGCACAAGTTCTAATGCAGTATAAAACCATCCAAGTAGCTTTTTATAAAAAGTAGACTTCTTCAAGCATTATCAAATAGTCACAGTCGAGATTGTCCTATGGGGTTCTAATTTGGTTGTAAATATTAAGAACACTACATTTAAAAAGTGAAATTTAAATATGAGGTCATTACCAAGAATCAGCTTTCTAGATTTTTATTTACCCTACATTTTAATTCCTTTTTTAGCAAAACACTTCAGTTACAAACTTTGAAACAAATAGCTTCTATTCCAATGTAAGAGCAAACAAAATACACTGGGTCTTTTTATTTATTTATTTGACCTCAGTATTTTTTCATTCTAGAAGACTCTTTTATTTAATTTCAACTTCAGTTTGCAAAGATACAGGATTAAACTCCTTTTTCTTTCAACATCAATTATTTTTCAGTCAAGACAATAATTCTCATTTTATTTATTTTAAATTAAACTATTTATAGAAATCGTTACATATGTGCAACGATATTTTTATCATATGCAAAAATGAGTACCACTTAACTATTTTCTATTTTAAGGAGTATTTAAATACCATTATGCCACAAATTGCTTTGAAGATGGATATTTTCTTTCTTGTTTCTAAGAAACTTGAGAAAGCTGTTTTCTTTGTTATCAAAAAAACTTCCTTTCTTTCCACTCAGTTTGACCCTTCATAAAACAGTTTTCACCTTCTTTGTTGTACTGAACCATCTTTAGCTACTTTACTCTGTTCTTATCTTTCTCTTCAAATTTGCTTTTGTTGTTGACATAATCAATCACACCCTCCTGCTACTCCTCCCATTGCTCTATCTTCTCATTATTCTTCTCTTGTCTCCTGTTGAACCTGAGTATGCCTTTGAGACACAGAAGAAAAATAGAACAGCAACAGTTTTTTATTGTAGCTAAAGATGACAGAAGAACTCATACCTTACTTTCCTAAAAACCTGTATGAACTCAAAATAACAAGAATAACATGAAATTATTTATACAGAGATATACTTATTTATATTGAGATAATATTGGCATCAGTTTTGTGATCAATATTATTTATATTAAACCAATACATTTAGCTATTTAGGAAAATTAGATATATTGCTTTTTTTTTCCTTCTTGTCTTTACATTTTTTTAGGAAACATATCTCATATGCACTAATTAGGATTTACTTGCATAAGCCAAAATATTTTAATAATCTAGTTATTTCAAATTTTAAGGTGCCTGATAATATATTCAATATATGCATAATAAATATGCGTCAGAAAAACCAGTCAGTCTCCATTTTTAGATAGAACTAGATAAATTTTTACTACAATGGTAAATACTTAATATTTATTCATGGGTAGCTCTCGCAAAAATAAACTAAGTTACTAACATATTTATGTATGTGCACGTATGTATTTATAAATTAAACATTAGTTATAATAAATACTACATTTCACTATAAATGAAACTAAGTGCCTCATAGTCTTACATTTCAGTAGGGATCAAATTAAACAGTAGTATCAACATGCAGGGAGCCATTTGCACTATTAAGTGTGCCATTTAACGCCTCAATAAAAACTAAGTATAATGAGTTGAATTGTGTCCCACCAAAACTTATATGTGTAGAAGATAACATAGGTCAATGACCTTAACAGAAACCTCATCAAAGATATATAGATGACAAAAAACATATTAAAAAATGTTCTACATCATATGTCACCAGGGAAATGTAAGTTAAAATAATAATGATATCATACTACCCACGTATTAAAATGGGCAAAATCCAGAACACTGACATCACCAAATGTTGGTGAGGAAGTGGAACAAACTTTCTTTCATTGTTGGTGAGAATACAAAATGGGATAGCCACTTTAGAGGAAAATTTCTCACAAAACTAAACATTCTCTTCTCATAGGAAGCAGCAATCACACACCTTGGTATTGACCCACAGAAGTTGAAAGCTTATGTCTGAAAACACCTGCACACAAATGTTTATAGCAACTTTATTTATAATTGTCAAAATGTGGAATGTGGAAGTAACCAAGATATCCTTCAGCACATGAATGCATAGTTAAACTGAGGTACATCCAAACAATGAAATATTATTCAACACTAAAAAGAAATAAGCTTTCATGCCATGAAATGACATGGAAGAACATTAAATGCATATTACTAAGTGAAAGATACCAAACTGAATAGACCAATACTGTATATTTTAAATTATGTGACATTGTAGAAAAGAAACTATGGAGACAGTAAAAAGTTTAGTGGTTGCCAGGGACTGGAGGGAAAGGGGCGAGAAATTAGAGGATTTTATGCTTTTTTCCTAACCCATAAAGTATTTAAAATAGAGAGTAAACCCTAATGTAGATTATGGATTTGGTGTGATAATTATGTGTTACCGTACATCCTTCAGTGTAACAAATTTACCACTCTGATGCAGGGTATTGACATAATTGGGGAAGTTATACATGTATAGTGGTAAGTGTAAGACAACTGGGAAATATCTGTACCATCTGTGCAGTTTTGCTCTGAACTTAAAACTATTCTAAAAAGCAAAGTCTATTAAAAAAAAGGAAGGAAGGAAGGAAGGAGAGAGAGAGAAAAGAAAGAGAGAGAGAAAAAGAAAGAAAAGAAGGAAGAAATGCACTGAAGTCTTACCTTTACTACCTCAGAATACAGAAATTCGAAATTAGAGTTTTGGCAGATAGACACAATTAGAAAAGTTAAGATGAAGTCAGACTGCATATAGGACAGGCCCCTAATCCAATCATGTTGTCTGTATATTTGGAAGTAGACACGTACACTGGGAGAACACCACATGAAGATGAAAGCAAAGAGTGGTGTGCTGCAACAGAAGTCAAGGATTGCCAGCAAATCACCAGAAGCTAAGAAAGAGACGTGAAAATAGATTCTTCCTCACAGCCCTCAGTGGGGACCAACGCTGAATTGCTAACCTTCAAAAATGTGAGACAACATATTTATATTGTTTAAGAGGGCCTTAATCTTCTGCTCAGCTCAACTAAATTTTAGATGGTTTTCTTCCTATTGACCCCCAAACTCCATTTTCTTACAGCATTCACTTTAGAACATTTGAAGTTTTAAATTTGTTCTCAGTTATTTTGAGATAGAAATCTACTCCC
The DNA here is from genome assembly GCA_963574415.1 of Tarsius wallacei. NCBI lineage: Eukaryota > Metazoa > Chordata > Mammalia > Primates > Tarsiidae > Tarsius > Tarsius wallacei. The sequence continues at coordinate 6,659 of CAUYQG010044003.1, read as the reverse complement.
ATTCTTTTGCCAGTTTTACAATACAACGATTTTTTCTCAGGGACTTGGGAGTCACTCCTTCAAAATATAAACATCAAGATAAAGCTCCCAGCTCCACTCCCCATCTCTATGAAAGAGTAGAAGCCTTTTCCATAAACACCCATTAGCAAACACAGATGACCTGATCATCTTGACTAGCCTGCCATCTAATGTCTTCTAGTACTTTCTTTCCCACAAGTTCATCCTAATGCCTAAAATCTCTTCCACCTTTTGTTTCCGCAGGGTTAAATTTGATTCCTCTTTCCTATTGCATTAGTCCTAAATAAAATCTTTCTTCCATATTTAACTTTTCTAGTGCATTTTGTCTTTGCCAAAGCCACCGAGAACTGGGAGTTTGTTACAGCAGGATTAGCAAACGAATACTTCAAGTATTATCTATTGAATGTTTGGTAAATTAATAATGCAAGAAAAGTTCAAATGCTAGATTTAGAAAGAAAGGGCACTAAAACACAGGAGCTGTATCTCTAGAATTTTATTGCTAGTTACACTTAGCTATTGATAGGCCACACATATCTATGACACAGTTTTGGCAGCTAGAAAATAGTATAAAAAGAGCATCAACTACAGTAAATAGTGAGACATAAATCAGAGAAAATATGTACAACCTTAAGGTCAGGTTTTAACATTTATTTAGAATCCCAATAAATGTCAGTGCATATCGGTCTGTATTTGTGTATGTATTTATTTGTGCATGTGTTTACATATACATACATATTTTAGTTATTAAAATTAAATGTATAGTCTCTATTTTTGTATAGTTATAGGTGTGATTACTATTAAATTTTGTAAATGCTTTGCTGAATAATAGTCCGTTTTTTAAAATTTTTATTTTTTTCTATAGATAGGCATTGGTGTAACTCTTCAGATAATTCCTCTCATTGATAGAAATAAGGCAATGCATACAATTTTTGTTAGATATTTATATTGCATCAAATCTTGCAGTTTTTCACTATGTTCCTATAATGTGCAATTATTTGATACTTTCTTTTGTACATCATATTTTTCAGGTCACCCTTATTTTACTCATGTTAACCCCTCACTAGATGAGTTCTTATACCTTTTCTTTGCGTGCCATATTTCTACACATTTCTTGCAGAGTCACCTCAGGCACTATCTCTTCTATGAAATCTTCCCTCACTGGGGACATTGGAACAATCACAATATTGCTGTACTGTGGAGACTTTTAATTTAAACATCAGTATTCAAACCTTTGCTAACAAATGTCTGTCAAATCAAACAGAATTGTCAGTTTTGTTTTTTCCCAGGTAGCATATAGGCAAATGAATATTTTTTGTTCACTCACAGTAATATCATTTGTTATCAATATTCTATCCAAATCAATGTAACCAACAGAGTTTTAACACACATCATTTGAAGACTTTTAAATTAAACATCAGTGACCAACGCATGGTTCCTGTAGGAAGTGGTTATTTACTTCCCCTACAACTGTCTAGCTTTTTACAAGTAATCAAATATTTCACTTTTTTTCCAAAAGTTCTACTTTCCCATTTCTCCCTGGACTGCTAAACTTCCAAAGTCGTAGCAGCTGTCACTCATGTGGTTTAAAAGTGAAAATAAACCATTCTGTGTGAGGAAACAAAAGGAATGAGAAAAAATGTGAAACACTGTATATTATGCCATTCAAATCTTAGATATTTGACATGGTGTCACACAGCCATAGTCTGATATATTAATACCAGTTGTCAAATGATATCTTAAGCCCTGCTCATTTTTTAAACCTCTAATTCTTAGCTGTAGAACCATGTTATAATTCATTAATTAGCATAATACACTAATTAAATTACTAAGGATGGGATTTTCTTCTGGATAGATATTTCTAAGTAAATCAATGTTCCCAAATATATTCTCTGACTCTCTAACGAAGCCACCACCCCTTACATCTGGATAACTGGAACCACTTCTTGGCACTTGTCTTTGCCTTCTCATTTCCACTCCTACAATCCATTCTCCACACTGCAGTCAGCGTGAAATTTTACCACACAAATCAGATTATGTTATTTTCTTTCTTAAAATCCTGCTACTCACATTCTATTGCCTCAAAATAAAATCTGAACTTCTTTCCACAGTCTTATAAGCTGTACAGAGGGGGCCTCTGCCTTATTCTCTCTTGCATCCTCCTGCCTCTCCCTTTCACATACTCAGTTACAGCCCACAGGACTCTCTGTTATCCTCAAGCACACCACTTTAAAATTTTCTTTGTGTAGTCTTTACATTTGTTGATGTCTCCTCTCCTTGAAAAATTCTGATTATATATCTCCTCGTGATGATCTTCTTCCCAGTTTTCAAAATTCTAATCACGATGACATTTTTTTGTCCTTCAGTCTAAAGAACATTGATAGTCACTTCTCAGCTCTTTGACTGTGTTAACAGTGTTTTCCTACCTAATATTGGGACACTTATTTTTTGAGATGGTCATCATTTATCTCTCTTCCATTTCTAAAATGTAAGTTGCATAATGGCAGGGGACTTGTTTGTCAACTTTATACCTATAACACCACCAGGCACATAATAGCTATTTAAGAAATATTTGGTGAATACATGAGTAAAAGAAACCACAAGCATTTAAACATTTATTGAATAACTAATACCTTTCTTTCAGAATTGTTAGGACTTTCATGTTTGTGCCCAGGGCCAAAAACTAGTATATAATAGTGTAACAAGATAACATTTATCAGATTCTAAGTATGACATGCATGGTCTTAGGTGTTTTATAGGAATTACAGTTTTTAACCCTCAAAATATCCATTTGATCTAGATGCTATTTTATCCTTTTTTCACCAAGGAAAACATTTAGGCATAATAAGGTTAAGTAACTTGCCAAGGTGGCACACCATGTATATTTTTACACAAGCACTATTATTAGCCAATTGGGAGATTATTGGGAGATTTTGGACAAAAATTCTCAATAATTATTGTCAACAAACATAAGTTGTAGAATTCATGAAACAAAACTGAGTTCCACACTTTGTCCCATAGATAATCTAATTCAATAGATAAGTGGTTTGATTTAGGAATCTGAATATGAGCAAATACTAAATACTTCTGATCTAGGAAGTAGATCGATGATATTTTGAGAAAACCTGCTATAAGATCGTGTGAACCAAGTTATACATTGAAAATCTTTTTCTTCCATAATTTGTCTATTACCATCAATATTAGAAAGAATATAACTGTGAAATCACAAGTTAATACTACTGTAAACTGAGATATCTTTCTAATTCAGTCACAAAAATAAAGTTAAATTTGCTAACTAAGTTCTGGAATAATTGAATATCTATTTTAAATAATGAAGTATATTATTTTATTATTTAATTTTTCATATGATTAACTATTTTTCTTAACATTTCTGTAAGATATTTATAAGTGCACAAAATGTATTTGCACTTTATTTTCAAGTATATAAACATATTTCGCTTTGAGAGGGTACAGCTGAAGTCACTACATATAAAATAATATATTAATGCAAATGGAATGCATTTGAACAAATAGGTACTTACTACTTATGTGTGCTTATAGACAAAACTGGAGAAATAATAAGTAATAATAAACAACTCCAATTATAAAAAAATTTTAATACAAAAGAGTGAACAAAAGAGATGAATACATATTTTCAGCAGATAGTGATAAACAGTCATCATTGCTACATTGTTCTAAAGTTGGAAAGAACACCGTGCTCATGATCCAAGTATTGAAGGATAGTAATATGGAATGGCATCAAAGGATGGGTAAAATTTTGATAAGCAGAAGTTAACAGGGACCAGTTTTTATTTTAGCATTATAATATCCCTATAGGAACAGGGGCATATGAGGAAGGACTAGGGTCCCAAGAAGGTAAGGCACCAATGGTTGAGTAAGTATCCTCGGAAGGAAGTGACTCTGGAAGTTGAACTTGTAAAGACCAATTCCATCTTTACATTAGTGCATGCAACATGACTATAGTGTCATAGTGTGTATTGCAATCAATGAATGGTTCTGAAAGAACAGAGAGAGGTAGATCTAGAACAAAATGTGGATTAAATCTCTCTCTCTCCATTCCAGACTTTGGAATGGGGAAGAACTTATTTTGTTTACACACAAACACACAGAGACGTAATAACTTGTATGTGGTAAATTGTGTTGACTAGGAACTCATTAGATCACAGAGCAAGTCCCTAGAAGACTGGCTGTTGTGACAAATTATCGTTTTCTGGTGCAGAGACAGATGAGAACCTTTCACTTAAAAAATATCTTTCACCAACAAATCTATGAAAACTGAATCAGGAAAAAGCACTTAATTCTAGGTTTAACCCCTGAGAGAGGTGAATATATTTTGGAGACATAAGTTTTCAGTAACTATTTGCAGTTCAAAATATAGGATCGCATGCATTTCATTATATATGTGGCTAATAAAAACGCTTAAAATAACTTTAAGCCACAACAGTTTTTCCTGTGTTTCATAAAATTTCGTGTCATTCAAAAAACAAATATATTGCTTATGATAGTTCCCCCAAATTGCTTGTTTGTAGGTGTAGGAACATAAACGTCTCTATTCAGAGTCAACAGTTCTTTTTTCAGAGAAATACTTGCTGTTTGCGTCTCAGTCTGGCTTGAAGTCTGTGCTGCTCATGAATAGGGACTTCCAGTCTCTGCAGTAGCATATTTATTGATGCTTATCCTTGCTCTTTTATCAGTTGTGACTCCATAAAGCCACTTTCCACTTCAACTGTAACGCAGAAGAGGTCACATTTATATTTCTCAGTTTGGGTGGAAGAGGAATTTCGCCCTCTAAAGTATTTCTTTTTTTCTTTCTTTTCTTTCTTTCTTTCTTTCTTTTTAATTCATGGTCAGATTTACCTTCTGTTAAACACAGCTGGCAAAAATCCACAGAACTAAATACTTGATCATTATAAAGGAAAAAAAGGAGAGAGGTTTCCTGTGACTTTCAGAATGCTTCAATTTTATTCTTCCTTGTTGGAAAAATAAACCTCGGTTGTTGTAAAAAAAATAAAGGGAGACAATAGAAATAAAAACAATGACTTGAAGTATATAACTTAGCACACATGATCTCATAGCAGCTTTTCTCAAAATATCATTGGTTTACCTCCTGGATCAGAACTATTTAATATTTGCTCATATGTAGATTTCTGAATCAGACCACTTATCTTTTGCACTAAACTATCTGTGGAGAAGGGTGCGAGACTCTGTATTGGTTCATGAATTCTACAGTTTATGCTGAATTACAATAATTATTGAGAATTTTTGTCTAAAACCTCCCAATTGTCTAGAAATCCAAATTCCTTGACTCAAATAATAAAATATATTAAAAACAAATCCGAGACCCTAGCCCTATACTTTTTCACCCATTTTCTCTTCACTTTATTTTATTTATTTAATAAAAACATAAACAGCACTAACGTTATGCTAGTGACTGTTGTACATACTTTATAAATGTTAACTTAATTCTCATATAAACATTACTTTCTTCACCACGTAGACAAAAGAAGTGGAGCATAAGAAAAAATTTGGCGGCATGTCTAAACCTCTTTAGGTCGGTATAAGAGGTGTAAAACTCAGGGATTATGGCTTCAGTGATACACGCCCATTTTCCCCTCATTTTTATGCTGTGTTATTGAACTAAACTTTACATATTGAATATATAGGCTTTAGTCAAACTTACTGGATGTGGATCTTTAGGAGATCTTCTTTAATCTGTTATTTCTCCTTGGAATCAGACATGCTTTTTCTATGCTGATGGCTGTTTTTTCTTGGATATGAAATGTAAATGCCTCTCCCTGATACAGCCTTCTTCAATAGCTCTCTGCCTTCATCTCCAGTGATTTAGATTCTTCCTGTAAGAAAATGAAATACACCACATCCCTTCATCTTTCATAGACTAATATCTGTCATTTAGGTAGGGAAAATGACTCCTGTTTGTTCATATCACAGGTGATGATGGCATTTGAGGATATGCTTTGGAAACCACAAAGTAAAATATCAACATGAGATGAATTAAAGAAGGATAAAAATCTAACATTTACTGAGAGATTACCATGTGCTGAGTATCATTTTAAATATTAGCATATTGTGCCCTTTTAGTAACCCTATGGGTTAGGTATCAATACCATTACTTTTTAAATATAGTTAAGGAAACTGAGTCACAGTGAAATAAAGAATAAACGATGTTTAAGGACCTGTTGTGAATCCAGGCAGTCTGACTTTAGAGGACAAGAATTCAATTTCAGCACTATATTACCCTCCATAGGGGCAGGGGGAATAATAATACATATATAAACTGTGTGTCAGAGTTTATATTTCAGCTCCTAGTAGGGTATGGTGAGAATTCACAATAAGGGCATGATTGGACAATAAACCTCACCAGGTAAATAAAAGATAAGAAAATAAAATGATAATGTGTATGTTCTCTATTAAAGTTAAATGATGTGTTATGTTGATGGTCTTCAGATATACATGATTACATATGCTAGTAAGAATTAGAGACATATAGTGAAAATAGGTGCACTAATGCGAATTTTCAGGCCACTGGACATAAGGTGATAAAAGCTTCTTTCTCTGTTAATTATCATTTACGTATTCTAAGCTTTTTGAGAGAAGCATTGAGA